>CAODLS012833708.1:0-11849 GCA_948243855.1 Flueggea neowawraea
ATATCTTTGTTCTTTATTTGAGCCAAATGAAACTTCATCCGGTAAACTCCTCCACTAAATTCCCGATTACAATAATTACATCGAACTTTCTGTTTTGTTGCATCCACAAGAACACAGTGTTCCCAGCATGCATCTCTTCCACGAACCATAGTGCCTAAACAACAGTAAATTCAACAAGGATGTTGCACACCTACAAATAGTCACATGAAATATATCAAGAAACAGGAAAAAATATCAGTGGACAACAAGAGTATGACAAAAATAAATTATAAGACCAGGTACAAAAAAAAGATTTCACGGTAAGCCACAGGTGAGTCTTATGAATTATATTTTTTTGCTACAATTAATAATAAAAATATACATTAATGCCAATATCCACACCATATAGACAAATAAATGAACTAATAAACAGAAACAGCCCCAAAAATAGAAAAAGAATATTTACAGTCAGTTCTTTCTTAAAAGGGGGAAAAAGATGAGGGAGTGCCATTATTGATGTTAAGTTATGAATGACATTTGGAGAAGAAAAGTGGAAACAATGCAAAAAAGGAAGGAATTTATACTTTATGGGATTTTTGATAAGCAACGAGAAAATAAAATAATAACTCCACACCCCACTATTTATTGTCTGTTGTGGAGAAGCACCGATTTTGTAGAGGAGATGACCATGCATGTCCTGGAACAGCGAAAAGAAAAAAAAAAGTAAACATTAAGAGCACAAGTCAGTAAAGAAAAAGAAAAGCAGATGCATGAGAAGATCTAAACTTTTATATGTTGATCTTTGTGTTTTTCCACTTTCATTCATTTTTTTTTCTGAATTCTTTTTTTTTACCATGCAATGGTTCCAAGATAACTTTTGGAAGGAGCAAATCATGCAGTTTATTGATACTTTCATTTATGATTTTGAATGACTCATTTTATTTGATTGAAGAATGAATTGTGCAAAACAGATAGATAGTAGTTGTCCTCACAGAATGGTGCATGCACTCACATATAGTAGACAAACTTACAAACTTGCAAGAACAAAGGGTTAGCAAGACAAGAGAAATGCAAAAGAAAAGGCACAAACTTTGGTCAAAAAGAATAAAACTAAGGGAGTTAATTCACAATCTTTCATTTTCTTACACTAGTCTTCAATTAACTTTCCTAATACTCCACTCTCAATTCATTTTTTAATAGATATTAGTTCTACTAATTGCAACTGTCTCCACTCTTACAGACATATAAAAGCTAAAGCTATAGCAATAGAAAATATGTGTGCTATAGCAATAGAAAATATGTGTTTAGGCAAGTAACTCTGTTTCCATGCAAAAGAATCAATGTAATTTTTCTGTTTTCATTTATCAGTTGTGCTAAATTACAAAGCAACCAAGTACTTCTGTTTACAGTATCCGTGTTGGTTACACATCATATTATCAATAGAATAAGGATTGATTGAGAGATGGTGAAGAAGTGTGTTTTTGAGAAATAGTTGTGGGATGGGAACTTTCACATAATCATGTACCAATGGTTTGCTTTAGAACAAACCATTAATCAAGGTTGCGATTAATAAAGAAATCGCAACTCATGCATCTTTTCTAAAGTGTATTATGTGAAGCTTAAATTTATGTACTATAATAAAGAAAAATAAATTCACTGAACTCAAACTAATTCAAGGGATTGTTCACATGCAAGAAAACTTATGAACTGCAGTTTGCAAGTAGACATATAATTCAATGTTACCTTCTTTTTGAACTCTTGACAGTTTGTGTATCACTAGCTATAACTACCTGCACATAGAACGAACATTCTTCCATCAGTGAACCAAAACAAAATGCAGTCCCATTCATGCAATTCTCCGATATACAAATTCAGTCACCTCACAAACATTCAGTTCACATGCTACATTTCATATAGCACAAGCTCAGATTCATCAATAACAATAACACAATCAAATTAAAATTGAGATCTTTTAGTGTTATATTTTGTTATAATTTACATGAGTAGCAATGGCAATTAATATTTAATTATTAGATCGGGTTACCATGTTTTGATAATTAGAAATAAACTATTGATGACTGGTCATTGAATACTTTTAATACACACCAACTTATCACCACTTGATGAATTTCTCCATCTATGTGGAACATACATCTAAAGTCTCACGCTTCACAATCATCCTCATCTTATACTATCCAAGATGTAGCTATCAATACTCTGCACCTGTTCCCATCTTTAAATTAAATGAACTCAAGTTACCTCCTTGTTTATAATCACCAATGACCCATGTACAGAAACACAAATCCAAACTTAAAAGTGAAGAATAAAAAAAATGTAATCAGGATAGGATTGGAATTACAGGGAAACATTGGGAATCAACAAAGCCAAAGCGAAAGGCAGAGATTAGAATTAAAGACTAGTATGTGACATACCCTAGAAGAAATAGATATTTCATAGCCAAGTTGTCAATATTCCTACATATGTGCAGCAATAATAATTTTTTTGATAAGTCATTTTATTTGTTCCCACCGGGAATCAAACCCTTGATCCCTTAGTGCCCATTTCTCTGCAGAAATAATAATTGTGGCAAGATCATAGTCAAAAAAATAATTGTGGCAAGATAGCAACTTTACACAAGAGCTGAAATCTAACTCATAAGCAGAGGGCTAAACAACATCACGTATCTCCTGAAGACAAATTAAAACAATAGAAGATGAAACTCCCACTAGAAATGAGCATGAATCTGTCACACAACTCAAAAAAAAATTTCAAAACAGCTAATTAATCGAAAAAACCCAGAAACTGACAGTAGCAAGGTCAACCAAATCGCACAGTCACATCGCTCTGTTGGAAACTTTTTATAAATTGAAGAAGACCCAGAAACTGACAGCAACAAAATCAACCAAATTTCTCACCAAAACAAAATCCATCAACTATCCAATAACCCTCACCACAAACCAAAAGCATATATAGTCCTACAAACACAACACCCCAAACACATACCGAAAATGGGAAACTTTCAGCTTATGTAGAAAATTTAGTCCAACCTTGTTGTTAAAAATTTTGTCCTTAACCATAGTGAGAAGCAGGTGAGAGAGACTTGGCAGAGCTGCAATTTCAGAAAGCAGTAAGCCTACTCGTAACCCACGGTCCTTAAAATCGTTCCGCGGGACGCCTACTCAGCATTTTTATTGTTATTTTATTAAAGTCCCTAGTTCCTAACCCTTCAGTTTTTTCATCTATAATTCATGGGTTATTTTAAGAGTCCTACGAAACGCCTATTCAGCTTTCCACTAAACGCAATTTTATTTTAATCCCGTTTGAGTAAATATGACCGTTGAATCAAAACAATCTAACGGTAAGATTTTGTTTTTTTTTTAAAGATTAATGTGTCAGGCGCAGGACCCCGTTCTCCGCAGAAGACGAGCTACGACATGAGAATACAATAACGCATCCACATTTCAGCGGCTAGAATCCCAATACGGATCCTAGCCGTGTTATGGACGGCCTAAGGCAGAAGAGAGACGAGGGAAGTGAGAGAGAACTAGAAAGCGGTGAGTAAAAGCGACCTGTCCGATTCGGTTCGATGGGGATTTTAAGAGTACATTTGGTTGGTTCATTTTAAATTTCAGATACTTCGATTAATTCCTTTAGTTTAAAAAGTGTTAAACTTGCCCAAATATCCCTAAGGATTGCCTATATCTCCCATTTCCTCTCTATGTTTTCAAAACGCTACTATCTTATCTCGAAAGATTTAATGTTTAGCTGTGTTGAACTAAAATAAAAATAAGAAATCATTGTACTCTCTAATGAAGTGTCCTCTAAAAATTTGATTTGGTGGTAGGGTTTCCAGAAAAAGAAATCATTATGAATTGATAACTGGCAAAATACATGAGATAAAGAGAATGAAAGAAGAAATAAGTTGGTGAAAAGTCTTGATACATTGATGATACCAAAGCTCCCACCTGATAAGTCATATTCTCAATTTGAATACGAGTATATTGCCATTTCAACCTTTATGTAGTCCAGTTTTGTTTTTCAGATAATATCTGAGTGTTTTCTAGATTACTTTGAGTTTTGCATTTAGTATTTCATATGTTGATTACAAAGGATGGGTTTTGAGAGAGGTTAAGGTGATACAACACAATGGGTATCATAAATGATGCATCTTCCATTAGACATTCTCCAGGCTCCTGATCCTTATTCCTTCAAATCATTTCTGGGGTGACCCCGAGAAGTTGAAGGTGATGAAATAATGGCCTATGTGCATAACCTAAAAGAATTAAGAGGATTTTTGGGCCTCACAGATTATTATAGGAGATTTGTCCGTGGATATTGGGAAATTAAGAGCTCCTTTGACCCCGTTTGTTGAAGAAAGATAGTTTTGTGTGGTCGGATGAGGCGTCTGAAGTTGTAAATCAATTGAAGGAGGCTATGCAATCAGTTCTATTGTTGTCTCTCCCTAATTTCAATGATTTTTTTATGCTCGAAACTGATGCATCTAGATTTGGAATAGGAGCAGCGTTGTCACAATAGGGCAGGCCAATTGCATTTTTTAGTCAGGCTTTTTATCGGGCAAGCAAGGCAGAAATTAGTGTATGAAAAGGAACTTATGGCTATAGTCTTTGCAGTTCAGAAGTGGAGGCATGGTTTTTTTGGTCTGCATTTCATTGTCAGGATGTATCAAAGAAGCCTAAAGTTTCTCCTTGAGCAACGTGTGGTAATTGGTAATGCCAGAGACTCAAAATTGGATGACTAAATTGATGGGGTACAACTTCGGGATTCAAAACAAGCCTAACAAAAGAGAATTTGGTTGTCGATGCTTTGTCCAGGTCACCTGCCTTTAGTGAATTGAATTACATTGCAATAGCTATCGTTGTTGACTGGAAACTAGTAGTAGAAGTAATAAAAAAGACCCCCAAGTTTTCAACTATAGTGGAGGAGCTGAGAGAGGATCTTATGCCTAAATGGTGGTGGTCGTTGCAAAATTGGTTGTTACACTATCCAGAGATGGTGGTAATTCCTAAGGATTCCCCTTAGAGGTTGATGACAGAGTTTCACTACACTCTCATGGATGGCAACGGTGGCATCCCAAAAACTTATAAGTTACCCACTTGGGAACTCTTTTGCGAGGGCATGAAGACTGATGTTTAGAGTTACACATTTGGATTTCTATAGCCACTGCCAATACCAAATGCAATTTAGGAAGATGTCAGAATGGACTTCGTTGACGTTGCACAAATGATTATGTGTCAGTTGTCGTAGATTGATTGAGTAAATATTATCACTTCACATCCTCAAAGCCCATTTACAACCAAGAAAGTGGCAAAGTAAAATGTGAATTTGGTGATACATTCACGCAATTTTCCATGGTCAGTTATTTCCAACAGGGATAAGGTATTTATGAGTCATTTTCTGACAGAGATATTTCATTTACAATGGACACCCTTGAATCGTAGTACTGCCTACCATCCTTAGAGTGACAAGCAAAGCGAGGTGGTGAAATAGGGGTCTGGCTATGATCTTTTTAGACCAATCTTCTTTTATCTCTTTTTGATGGTCTAGATTGCATGACTTTAATCCAATGGCTTTAATAATGCCAGCAAATTAAAAACTTATCAAGCCTCCACAAGTCATTACTAAGCCACAGCTTGGAGCTAAGCCAAGACAAATCAATCTTTTCTCTGAAAAAACCATAGACCCATTAGGCGACAGACAGTGACGGCTGCAAATTCAGAAAAGTGCAGAAGAAAGTTCATAATTTTTCAGTGGCTTGACTAAATCCTTTGAAATCTAAAAGTTTGGTATCTTTGTTTCTGGGTCATTGGTCTGACAAATCACAGCCTAATGTCCTTTTATTTCTTTATTCTGTCCAACTACGGTTGTTTTGTATGGAGAATCGAGAATTTTGTTTCTTGATGGACCAATCTCTAGTACATTTTTTATTCAATCTTCTAAATTTTGACCATATTATAAACTACAGTTGAATTGTTATTTCTTGAAATCGGTATGATCATGTCATGCAAAACGATTACTTATTATTTGGAGATTTTGTATCATTTGATGCTACATGTACAACAAACAAAGAAAATATGTCTTTAGGGATTTTTATTAGAGTAAACCATCGTTGGGCCAAAAATGTATGAAAAGAACTAGTCTTGCCAAATACAACAAGGGAAAATTCAGAAGATGAAGGTGTCGTCAAGTATTAAAGGTGCATAAATGATTTTGCTTGCATAATTTCTAAATATGTTTTGACTCCTACAGCTTGTAATATCATTGAGTATATTTTGGCTACACTTAATTCTTCTTTGGAAAATTTGTCGATCGAAGCATCTTATAAAGGAAGAAATCTAAAAGTGTTTTGAATGTAATGTCCATTGATGGACAAGAAGTAATAGTTGAAGGAAAAATAAGAAAGAACCTAAATTTAAAAGAAACGAAAGGCTTAAAAGTTTTCTCGAGGTAAAGAAAAAACCTCCTTGCAACTGAAAAAGATCATCATTGTCTCAACCAATTTCTAGTTGTCCCATCATTTCTGAAGATGATGAACGAAAGAATGAAGGAAAAATTGCAGGAACTAACGAAGAAGAAAGTTTAGATGGACTTAATTTTAAGACCATGGAAGATTTGATGAATCTTTGCTCAAATACACCCCAATAAGATATATCTTATAAACTAGAATATGATTCTGTATATTATATTCATAGATTCATTTTTATTCACTGAACAATTTGTTTCTTGTGTAGGTTAATTGTCTCAACAAATTCATGGATAACATTTAGTTTGGATGTGTACCAATAATTTTTGGTATTATATGAATTTCTTTTATGAGTTTATTTTTTATTATCTATAATTGATGATTGTTTTTTAAATTGTTCAAGCAATTGTGTAATGGAAGAATGTGAATATGCAAAATCTTTTATCTTTATGTAGAATATTTTGAATATAATGTTAAGCTTATTTTGATTATTATAAGTCTATTTTTTCCTTCAAAAAGTTGAATTACATATATTTGATCTAAAATTCTTAGTCATAATCTTTCATTTTAATTTTCGTAAAACACGGAAAAAATAAATAAATTTACAAGGCAAAATAAGTCAATTTATTGGTCTTGGGTCTTGGTCTAAAAACATATCTCCTTTTCGGTAAAAAGAAAAAAATAAATTCAGAGAAAATAAAATATTTGAAACATTAAAGTTCATAAAACAAAGTGCCCCCTAGTTTGGCTTGGAGCCATGGCTTAATTGTGAGCCGCAATGCATGACTTGTGGAGGCTTGAGAATTTTTTTAATTTACTGGCATTATTGCAGCCATTAGATTGAAGTCATGCAATGTAGACCATCAAAAGAGGATAAAGAAGATTTTGGACCATAGCCGGACCCGGTGAACTGGTATTTAGAGATGTAGCTGAGATATTTTATTCATTCCAATCCAACAGATGGGTTCCAATGGGTATCACAGGAAAAACATCTCTTCAATCACACCTTTGTGACCCAAAATTGGAATTTTCGTCTCCTTACTCGTACCCAACATACCACCAGGTACAATACAATTCACCAACCCATACTCACAACAGCATCTCTACTTCCAATCGTCATTATCATAACAGTATTATTCAATACACAACAAACACAATTCACCAGCCTAGGATCACAACCATATTCAACATACTTGTAGCAACAACTCACCAACCTAGGATCACAACCATAATTCCACATCTAATCTTTATCGTTGCAACCGCAGTATTCACTACCCAACTCACAAGCCCCCACATGTTCATGACTTCTCATTCAAACTTGAATAATCCTATAAACCTACGAGAACCACCCTTCCAATGCTCACCACCCAATGCCTCCCAAACCACCTCCATTAAACAATTTACCATTGTGCCTCAAGCCACAGAATGTGAACCTGATAATATCACAATCCATCAATTACAATCAAGTAGACGTGGCTCAATGTTTCGGCTTAATTGGTTGAGAAAAGTGGCTGTCAGAAATTTTATTGTGTTGACTTTATATAGACCCTTGGATTTAATTAAAAAGAGATGGTTAAATTTACATCATTAAAAGTATACAAACACAACAACTCAAAAACACTTTAGTCCCAGCCGGTTGGCTTGGCTCAATGTTTCGGCTTAATTGGTTGAGAAAAGTGGTTGTCAGAAATTTTAATATGTTTGATTTTATATAGACCCTTGGATTTAATTAAAAAGAGATGGTTAAATCTACACTATTAAAAATATACAAAGTACCACAACTCAGAAGCACCTTAGTCCCAACCCATTTTTTTTGCTGAAAAAAAGAGAGTCAGGGTGATCAGTAGGTAGCGTATCTCTACTGGACATGATTATACAGGGTAATAAATCTCTCTGCTATAGAATGTTTCGAGAGTCATAGCTGATACCGGTAGCGGACTTAGTACCGTGCACTAGTGTAATCACCGCAGCACCTCATCGAGGACGAGTAGTAGATGTCTAATCAACTCAACATTGTAAGAGTGAATCCGAACGAATTCGAACCCACAATCTCACGCTGAGGACAATTTTTCCTCATCACTCGGCTATCCCTCGAGGAGTAGTCTCAACCAATAATAACAAAGGAGATGCAATAGTATGACAAAAGAGTATGACAAAAGAGTACACAACACGGTGCCAGTGAAAAGAATACAAGGGGGCTTTGTTATTGCACAATATGTTCCTACCCATCAACAATTCGTCATTTTGGCATTGTCATTATTTTTCATTTGAGATTTTTCTCAAAAATCAGGACCTTGTCGCCAGTTCCATGTCTGCATATAAATTTATTCTTACCCTACTTGTACGTGGGTAATACTCGTACTCCTAATTTCCTACCCATCAACTAAACTATGGGTCCTTAGATATTTTCTGCAAAGATGATTATTTTATATTGGATCAAAATAAAGAGTCTAAAATTTCTCGTTCTATAATGAGCTAATTGTATAAACATATCTTTTGAAAATCAAAATTACAAAAATATGTCCAAAAACTATAGTTTTTACAATGAAGTCACGTTTTTTACATTTTATACGTCCGATGAGACAAAAAAAAACTATAAAATAACCCAAAAATAACGAGAAAATAACTAAAAAATTTATCCAATTTTTCTGGTTTCAGTCTGGTATATAAAATGTAAAAAGGTGGCACATTTGTCAATACAATTTTTGGAATTACAAATGCAATTTTTAATTCTAAAAGGAATAAGGAGTAATTTCTTCTTAGTTGTACCCATCATTCATAAAAGACTTAAATCCATTCAATACAATAAGGTCCAAGTCCATACAATATAATGCGGTTCAAGTTCATCCACAAAATAAAATCAAAATTGATTACCAATAAGTAATTATCACAAATTATTATTATTTTATTAATAATTTAAAGACATAATTAACAAAAAATTATTTTCAAAATAATTCTTGATATTATCTTTTAAATGAGAGAATGGATGTAATTTATAACGTCTACATTCTCTACCTCTAAAGTCTATAAAAAGGAGGTTACCCTCTCATTTTTCACCACCAAATTTGAAGATAGCAAAGTTCTGTAAAAGTGAAAACTCAAGCTTTCAAGAACCAAGAAAGAGTCGAGATCAAACCAAGATTAAAGGTAGAAAAACTCTGCAGAAGTGCAAATTCAAGCCTTCAAGAACCAAGAAGAGCCACCGAGATTAAGTCACTGTGCCCTCGCCGTTCCTCCACACCAAAAATCAAGAAGAGCTGTCGAGGTCAAGCCATCGTGCCCTCGCCGTTCTTCCATCCAATCACACCGGAAATCGAGAACAAGCTGCTAAAGTCATCATTCCTACACCAACATAATCAAGAAGTCACATTCACATCCAGCGAGGACCTGAAGGACTTCACCCCCGGTGCAACAACAAGTTGTAAGGCTCCTTGTAATTCAAGGTCTTTTAAGTCATTTTGTACGACGCTTGTTCAATATTTTTATTATTATTTTATTAAAATTCTTAGTTTTTAGTATCTTAATTTTTTCATTCGTAATCTAGAGTTACTTTAAAAGTCATGCTGGACGCCTACTCAATTTTTCACTAAACACAATAAAAATATATTAAAATAAAAAATACATTAAAATAAAGTTTATAATTTTTTAAAATAAAATAATAATACATGAAAATAAAATTCGGTATTATTTTTCACAATTGTTCCATAGATGCTCTATCAAATTCGCTCGGAGACGATAATGTAGCTAACGAATACGAATATCGGTGAACTTTTGGATATACATTGCAAAGTCGGATTGACTTCCCAGTGATGCATTTGTTTGATGGATGTCTCCTTCTCTTGTCCAGTTTGTCACGGCGTAACCTTCGTCTTCAACGATCATGTTGTGTAATATGATACACACGTACATTATATTTGTCATATGATGCATATAGTACAGACGTGCGGGTCCTCGTATAATCACCCATCTCGCCTAGAGTACCCCAAAGGCTCTTTCAACGTCCTTTCTAGCCGACTCTTGTATTTGTTTGAATAAACTTGTTTTTTAATCCTCTAGGTAAGTAAATGTTTGAACAAATGTAGCTCATTCGGGATATATTTCGTCTGTCAGATAATATCCTTGGTTGTAGGTCGTACTATTTACGACGTATTCAACTGTAGGCGTCTTCCCTGTTAATACGTCGTTAAAGATAGTGATTAGTTCATGACATTAATATCGTTGTTAGAGCCCGTCACCCCGTAATAGGCGTGCCAAATCCATATATCTGCGCTGGCCACAACCTCCAGTATAATCGTAGGATGTCCATGGTCACCTTGTGTATATTGCCCTTTCCAGGTCGTTGGACAATTCTTCCATGCCCAGTGCATACAATCAAAGCTCACGAGCATCCTTGGAAAGTCGTGTTGTTCTTCGTGCATTATGTGGAGTCGCTGAACATGGGCAGTGGTCGGTTTTCTCAAATATCTGCTACCGAAAACTTCTACGACACACTGATAAAAATTCTTCAAACAATGGTTGAAAGTGGACTCATCGAAACATAAATATTCATTAAACAAATCACCAGAACAACCATATGACAACTGTCGTATTGCAGCCGTGCATTTTTGAAGTGGTGAAAGACTAGGAAAACTAATCGTATCAAGGGTTTGACGAAAATAGTCGGAGTGATTTTCGACGGCCTCCATGATCCGCAAAAGTAAATCCCTCCTCATACGAAACCTACGTCGAAAAATATCATCATTGTAGGTGAAATTTTTAGAAAAATAGTCATGAACTAACCGCTCGTGACTACTCACGCGGTCTCGGTTAATATAGCATCTTGGTCTTTTTTCACGGCGTCAGCTGGAGGATTCATCATGTAGTATGGTTTGTTGTACTAATTTCAACATCTCTTCTTCAGCAAGATCATTCCAAATAGATTGCTTGAAATTATCTCGAATTTTTTTGTACTCCTTGTCATTAGAAGAGGAGGAAATATTTACAAGTGCAAATTCTTCCATTGTTTTATTTTTGTTGTTTGAAAAATAATCGAAAAAATCGTTGGGATCCATTGAAAAATTATTTGGAGAGAAATTTTAAGAGTTGAGAGAGTTTGGAGGAGAGAAATGGGTGTTTGAAGTGAAGAAATGATAGAAAAAAAATATGTTTAGGGGGTATTTATAAGAAATGGGTAAAACTAACCGTTAGGGACCAAAATGGTCATTTTTTGGTACTCCAACGGTAATATTACCATTGGAGTAAATCTGACATTTGGATCAATCAAATCCAACAATCAGATTATATTATTTTAAAAAAAATGTTTGGGCCCCGCACTTGACAGCTAGCCTGTCCTCCCCCAGGAAGACGAGCTAGCGAACCGGGACGCAGTAACGCTTCCCTGTCCACCGGG
>CAODLS012833738.1:0-11685 GCA_948243855.1 Flueggea neowawraea
ATTGTTAGATGCTCTACACCGGGTTCCTGTGGGATGTGTTTATGTTTCTGTTATTGTTTCTTATATTTCAAATGTTTTAATTTGAAATAATTTTCGCACTTAATATTATATATGTTTTGTTTTTAATAAACAAATATTATATTTTTATTTGTTTTTTATATTTTTTTAAATATGATATTTTGGTAGAAGTTTTGTACTATGGAGGCTTGTGCGGGATAGGCCGGGATCTCATAGACTGTTCACCTCGTACGCCGGTCATGGTCCCGGGAATGGGTCGTGACAGTGTGATGTGCGGTTTCCCACATAAACGGGATTTTGACCGTGTTTTGCTTGGTTTCGTAGTGTTCGGCTCTCCCATGCCCGTGTCTTCATAACTGAAGGTGTTTGGATGGGTTTGGATGGTTTTTAGGGTTTCTCTCTTCCTATTTAAGCTTGTATTACTTGTAAACTATATAAGGGGGCTTGGGAACGTCTTGTGGAAGCTTTTGAACGCCGTTGTAAGCCGTTTTTGACTCTGAATAGTAGAATTACTTGTGCTCTGCTCGTGGACGTAGCTCGAATTGATCGAACCACGTAAATCTTGTGTTCTTGTGTGATTGCTCTTTGTTATTCCGTATTTTCTTCTATCACCTAATTTCCTGACAAATGGTATCAGAGCCACAGAAGTTTGTTCAAAAACTTTGGGTTCGTTTTGTAGAAAGAAGATGTCTTCATACAAATTAGATATTGATAAATTCAATGGGTCGAATAATTTCACGCTGTGGAAGCTGAAGATGAAGGTGATTCTGGTTCAACAGAAGTGTGAGAAGGCGATTGAAGGTGAAGAGAAATTACCGATATAACTGACAGCGGCGCAAAAAGCGGAGGCTGTGAAGAAATCGCATAGTGCAATTCTATTGAGTCTGACGGATGAAGTCTTGAGGGAGGTAGCTGATGAAACTACTGCAGCAGGCTTGTGGCAGAAGCTTGAGAGTAAGTATCAGAAGAGATTTCTGTCGAACAAGTTTTATCAGAAAAGACTGCTGCATATCTTGAAGATGTCAAAAGGCATGTAGGTAAAAGAACATCTTGATAAATTTAATAAGATTGTATTAGATTTGAAAGGTGTTGGTGTTGACATTGATGATGAGGATCAAGTTATGTTTCGATTATAGTCATTGTCTGAATCATATGAGAGTTTTGTTAATACTATCATGTATGGTAGAGATGAAATTTCTGTTAATGTTATGAAGGATGCTTTGTTATCTAAAGAATTGAAGAGGTTAACTTCTAGTTCGGGTGGAGACAGAGTGGAGTCCGGGTTAACCATAAGTAGGGGCAATAGAATGGGAAAAAATCATGGTTTGAGGTGTTATCACTGTAAGGAGCTGGGGCACATGAAAAAGAATTGTCCACATAGGAAAAACGATGAGAAGTTAAGGGCAAGAATTGTTCTAAATAATTCTGTGGAGTTTCAAGATAATTCTGATGAGGGGGGAGAGTAGTAAAATGTTGACTGTTTCTACATGTAGATCTAAAGATAGCTGGGTTATTGACACTAGTACAGCTTATCACATGACTTTTTTCCAGGAAACTATTTGATTCTTTTAAAGAATGGAAAGACAGTATTAAATTGCGAGATGGTGAGAAGCTGAGCGTTGAAGGCAGTGGTTCTTTGAAGATCAGGATGTATGACGGGAAGGTCAGAAAACTTGAGGCTTGGTATGTCCCTGGGTTGTGAAGGAACTTGATTTCTGTTGGTGCTTTGTTGAAGCATTGTTATAGTTTCTCAAGAAGAGGTGGAAGAATTTGGGTGTGCAAAGGTTCTTCGTTGGTGATGAATGGTAAATTACAGAATGACATTTACACCTTGATTGACAATTCATTTGTTGCTAATGGTTTAAAGGCTATTGTGAGTTCTGCTGGAAAACGGGTGGAGTTTGTGATCGAGACTCCAGAACAGGCAAAGATTGATCAAGTTGATTCACTAGTGCTAACAACAAATGAACCAGAGCATGGTAATTGTGTTGGTGATTTTCAAAAGTAGTCACTGGAAGACACATGAAATATGCAGAGTGTTGTGTTGTTAGGAGTGGATGAAAAACTAGCTAGTGATGGCAAGTCCGAGTTGGACTTGGTTTGTTATTGCAGGACTTGAGGCTCTTCAAGGTGGTGTGGCAGATGAGTGATTCGGGATTCAGAGTTGGACGGGAAAACAAAATTCACTTCAAGGTGGAGAATTGTTAATGTTGAAGTGATTTTCTTGATCAAGATGCAAGCAAAACCTTGAAGGAAGTGATATCAAGCTAAAAATGGACGAAATTATGGAGAAAAACTGGCTACTAGGTGGACACGGACGTGCAGAAGGGCATGGCAATGCCCGTGTGCAAAGCTGGAAGCAGAAAGGAAGGGTGTTTGTTAAAACAGTGAAGGACGCGGCCTGGGACACTGCCGTGTCCCAGACCGTGTGTTGACAGCGTAGGGACACGACCGGAAAAACGGTCGTGTCCCAGACCGTGTGTTGTGCGGTTTCCCACAGAAACGGGATTTTGCCCGTGTTTTGCTTGGTTTCATCCGTGTTCGGCTCTCCCATACCCGTGTCTTTATAACTGAAGGTGTTTGGACGGGTTTGGATGATTTTTAGGGTTTCTCTCTTCCTATTTAGGCTTGTATTACTTGTAAACTATAGAAGAGGGTTTGAGAACGTCTTGGAGAAGCTTTTGAACGCCGTTTTACTTGTTTTTTACTTTGAATAGTAGAATTACTTGTGCTCTACCCGTAGACGTAGATCGAATTGATCGAACCACGTAAATCTTGTGTTCTTGTGTGATTGCTCTTTGTTATTTCATATTTTCTTCTATTACCTAATTTCCTGACAATAAGTGTGATAGATTAATGAGTAGATTAAGTAAGGCATTGTATGTTTAAGTTAACATAATTAAGGCATTGTTGTTCGCGTAAGAACAGCTTGGTGTGGCAAAACCGTGTGTGGCAATGGGAAAATTAAACAGTTTGGGTTTAGCGCATAAAGTGTAGGAGCCAAAATTCGGTGAATGTGAGAGCTGTCACGTCTTGAGAGGTTGGGTGGCCATCCATCATAAATCATGTATTTAATTGTTCATATTTTTCATTATCTTTATCAAATTTTCGGCCCATGAATCTAATCTACTATTTCTTTGTGCTAATTACGTAAAATGTCAATTTTTAGACTATTATTTTTAAAAATATCAATTCATATTTTAATTTTACAGTAATATTAATTTTTATATTTATTTTTTAAAAATGTAACATGTTTGAAATTAAATTTTAAAAATGTCACATTTATTTTTATATAAATTTCAATTTTTTTCGTCCATCTTCGAAACGAGTACCGGCACTCCGATCAGTTGGATCTGCTCGCCCTGGATCTACTCAGTGCGTCGCCTCCCTGCTAGATCTGCTCGCCTAGGATCTCCTCCGTCGCCGTCTTGACTCGACGCGTCGCCTAACCGCTCTGCCTCGCTCTTGGCTCTGTCTCTCCTTTGCCTTGACGATGCCTCGATCACGACATACGACGCGAACGACGATGGTTCTTATGGACTGCAGGTTACAACGGTTGTGGGTGGTGAGGATGAGTCGACATCTGCTAGGGTTTTTAGATTTTATTTATTTACAATTATGCCCCTATTGTATATTTTTCAGTCTCTTGGTTTTTTTAGAAAATTTTACTCTAAAAAAATTAAAAAGTTTTTTAAATTTAAAATTACTAATTTTTACGGATTTTAAATATTTTCAATAATACGTTTACATTTTGTAAACTATTATTATTTTTTGAGGTTCACAATAATGTATGTACACCGTTGTGAACTATTGTGAACCTTAAAGCTGCTTAAAAAATTTAAGGAAAATTTTGTTAAATATTTTATAAAAAATCATTTAAAATTTTTTAAAAATTTTAGATTGTGGAACTGTTGCCAACTAAAAAATTATATTTTATTGTGAACTTCAAAATTTAGAATGTAAACTATTTTATGAACCATTGTGAACGTCAAAAAATAAAAAATTATTTAGTATTAAAAAATATGGATTTTGTACTCTATTTGAGAAGCATTGTGGACTATTTAAAATAATTCACAATAGTTCACAATAATGCACAATATAATGTACACTATTTTGTGAACTATTGTGAACGTTAAAATTGACATTGAAAAAAAAAGTTGAAGAGAAAAAGCGTTTAAAATTTCTAAAAAATAATTAAAAAATTATTTATATTTTTCGTAAAATATGAATTGAGTACCCTATTGTGAACCATTGTAAACCATTGTGAACCATTTAAAATGGTTCACAATAATGTACAAAATAATTAATAATATTTTGTGAACCATTGTGAATGTCAAAATCGACGCTGCAAAAAATTGAAGTTTAAATTTTTTCAAAAAAAAATTTTAAAAATCATTTACATTTTTTTGAAAATATGAAGTGTGTAGCATATTGTGAACCATTGTGAACCAAAAAACACAATCTGAATTAAAAATATGTTTTTAAAAAAATCAATTTCTCGCGAAAAAATTCAATTTTTTTGCGAAAATAAGGCAATATCTTGCTGGATTTATAAAAAAATAACATTTTTGATATGTGATAAACATAAGGTGACATTCTTAATACTTCCAAATTTGCATGTTATTTTAAAAAAGTGGCATTATTTTAGTATAAATATGTTGTTTACATGTTCTTTCTTAACTCTTTTTCTTTCAAATCATGAACTGGCTTTTTATTTTTTAAAATTAGGGGAAAACGATGATCTTCACTAATTTTTAGCTCATCCGAGTTAATTTTTACTTCAAAGTTTTTATTCAAAAAATTTGCATGTTGACGATTGCCCAATACAAGATGACTGAATTAAACTTCTAAATTTTTTTAAAAAGTATTTCTTCATTCTATTTTTATACAATAACCTATCAAATTGAACATAAATAAATGTTTTAAGTTTCTAGCTCAAAAAAAATGTTTTAAGTTTCAAATAAAATGCAAAAACAAATTCCACAAATAGAGCAATGAACTAGAAGTAATCATAAATTCACAATTGAAATAAAAAACCCACAAATTCAATAAACTGCAACCTTATTTTGTCATTAGCCATAAATCTAATTAAAGAAACTAACAAACCCTAAATTTTCTTATTAATTGAAATCAAAATGTTGTTAATCAACAATCAAGTAATCAAAAATCAATAATAAAGCAATCAAACAGCCCAACCGTTGCCCAAGATCGATTGAAATAGGAAGAAAAAAACTGGCGGATAACTTACTGGCGGACCTCGTGGAAGAGAAGAAAGTACAGTTTGGGAATTTATAATCCCCAAACTATAAGTACTAATTAGTTATTAGTAGAGATGACAATGAGTAGGGTATGAGTATGTTATACCAATACCCTTATCGTATCCGTAGTTTATATTATGTACACATACCATACCCGTACCCGTGCGTGTGACAAAAAATTATTACTCATACCCTACCCACAAATTATTTGTTTACCTGTAGGGTACCCATTTACCCGTGATTTAAATTTAATTAATTAACTTAACAAATAATATACCATCAATTTAGAACAATAGATTAGAAAAATATCCGAGATAATATGAAATACTATATTCACACAACATAATATAAAAGTTGTAATTTATAACTAAATGTAGTTAATGAAATAGTAATGTGATAAGTTATCACTTGAAATTTTTAAATTGCATTTTCACGGACTAGTCTGAAACTTGTTTAGGTTTTGTCTAAACTTTGTTTATATTTCAGATTTTTTTAAAACTTCTTTATAACTTGTTTATACGTTGTTTATATGTTATCTATATATTGTATATATAATATTTATATGTTGTATATATGTTGTTTATATGTATTATATATATTTATATGTTGTATATATGGTATGTACAAGTTACAAATATAGAATAAACAAGTCATAAACATAGTATATACAAGTTACAAATATAGTATAAACAAGTTGTAATACTAATTCTTGTATATTTTACATCTTTGTAAAAGATATACAAGTTAGAAACATAACATAAACAAATCATAAACATAACATAAACATCGTATATACAAGTTATAAACATATTATAAACAAGTTATAAAACTAATACTTGTATGTTTTGTATCTCTGTAAAAGATATACAAGTTATAAACATAGCATAAACAACACCATAATTTTTGAAAAATAGAACAACACCAATAGAATATCAACAATATATAAACAAGAGTTGGTAATTTGAAAATATGCATTTGTGAATTTGAAAAAAATTGAAAAGTGAATATGTAATATGGAAAAGTGGGTAGTACAAAATAAATATTGTAAAGTATCGTAAATTTATTGTGTAAAAACTACTATATATAATACATATGTGTGTATACATATATATAATACAAATATATAATATGTATATATAATACATAATATATATATATATAATACAAATATATAATATGTATATATAATACATAATATATATATATATATATATATATATATATATATATATGTGTGTGTGTGTGTGTGTGTGTGTGTGTGTGTGTGTGTGTGAGAGAGAGAGAGAGAGAGAGAGAGAGAGTTTGTATTATATATATGAATATATGTATTATATATATAGCGCGTATGGATAACGGGTACGCATACGAATATTACCCAATGGGTACGGGTACTGATATGATATTCTTATATCCATACCTTACCCATACTCGTACAGTAAAATACGGTTATTATCCGTACCTATATCCATACCTAGACAAAACGGATAATACCCGTGTTGACTGAATACAAGTAGGGTCAATACCTGTTGAATAAGATATAATTTGTCATCCCTAGTTATTAGCATATTCAGGTCTTACGTCGAGTTGAAAGGTAATGATAACCAATTAAATATAAGATTAATTTAACTGAGTTAATATTGCAGTGGGTTGTAAAGAATTATTAAGAACTAAGATGAGTTATCACTCCTCTAATTTTCTTGGAAAATCGTAAAAAAATAAATGAAAAACAGTAAATCCATAATTTTGTTGTGAGAAAATGATTGTCAGCCAAAATAAATATACAATTTTTTCAGGTCTATAATGGTCAACACAAGTATTCAAAAGGAAGTTCACAATTTTTTTATAAAAAACTTGATTTAATTAATTTTCAGCCTAATAATTTTTTAAAATTATATAGGTATTCGAGGTACACGATATTTACAAAAAATAATTTATTTAATGGTTATTAATTTAGTGTACAGAAGTCCACAAAGATCTACATAATATGAAATTTAAGTGTACAAAGATCTATACAATATAAAATTTAGGTATGTAAAGGTCTACACAATATGAAATTTAGGTGTGCAAGATTGTTCAAAGGTGTAAAAAGGTGTTATTTTCAAAACTTTATGACTAATTTACAATTTTCATGAAAGTAAGGAGTCAAACATAAAAAAAAATAGACGATAGGTTAGCGCCGCCGTCACCTCCTGAAATCTCAACAAAATATGACTTTCGCCGCCACTCATTGATATGCACAAATCAAGCAAACCCTAGCTGGTTTTGTAGTTTCTGACAAATTTGCAGGATTATTGACATAATTTTGCAAAAAATCAGAATCGGCAAGCGCTAGGGTTAGCGCCGCTGTCACCTCGTCCAATGTAACCATTGTTGTCTCCTACAACAACAAAAACTGACGTCGCCTTCTTAGCCAAGTGAAACTGTTGATGCCTTCTTCGTCTGCGATGTCATCCGCCTTTCGATCGACACCAGGCGTTCAACTCCTCTTTCTCAATCACTGTCGCTCCGCCACCAAAACTCCTACACGTCCACATTGACCTCGTCTTTCTCATTCACCGCCACAGATCGTGCTGTCACCTCCTCGAACTATCCAAATCTGTAAAGGTGCGAGAAGACAATGGTGAAAATATAAGAGGGAGAGAGACAAATGAGTGATAACAAAGAACGAGAGAGTGATGAGAGAAGCAAAGAGAGAGAAAAAAGTGAAAAAATGAGGAGAAAAATTCGCTTTTATCTTATTGATTCTCGCATTTCTAAAATTTAGTTTAAAAAATGTGACATTTGCAAAAAAATTGTTTGAACGTGTTTCTATTTAGAAAATTTAAAAATATATAGTCCTATTTATAAAATTTATTATTTAAAAAAAATAATTTTTAAATTCTTCAGACATACCTTAATTAATAAAAAACTATCGTGTTGTTTGAATATAGTTCATACGTGTCTCAAATTTGTTTTTGTCGGACGGACTTAACATACTTAATTACCGTTCCTAAAAAATGTAACCCTGATTCAATTCTCATTTGCTCTCTCTTGTCATACACCAAACCCTGAAAATGTAACCCTGATTCAATCCTCATTTGCGCTCTCTGAATCGACACCAAACACTAATCCTCTCTCTTCCTCACCTTCACCCACCGCCTCTCTCTTCCTCAACCTCACCCACCGCCACTCCCTGCTCTCACTCAATCGTTCGTTCTCTCTCTCTCTCTCTCTCTCTCTCCAAGTTTCGATCGATGCCCTCGACGACGCCATCCAATCCCTCACTCTTTAAGGCGGATATGGGGTTTTGATCAACTGGGTATGGGTAATTTGTGGGTATGTTCTATTTTTTGAGTTCGCAGAGTTAGTACATGGAAGTCGTATAAAGCGAGTGCCTAAGATTGGATCTTTCATGTTTATCAAAAAAGCCAGGCAAGACATGGCGTTCCCCCCTCAAATTCCCTCTCTTTCTCTCTATTAGCTCTCAAGGTTGGATCTTTCAGATTGGAGACGTCACGGAATAGCGAGTAGACTGGTAGAGGAGGAAGTAGAGAAGAAGCCCGCCGAGATGAAGTCGGCCAAGAAGAAGCTCCCCAAGGAAAGTGGGGCCTATAAGAAGAAGGCCAAGCAGTGGAAATGATTTGGGAAATTGATTTATGGTTTCTGCGTTTTTTTGGGAAATTGATTTGGAATTGAGTTTTTTTTTTGCATTGCATATTTCCCATTTTCAAGAACCGAGATTGACAACAAGTTTCTATGTTTGAAGAAGATGATGGGGATGATGATGATGTTGAATTTTCACCAGAAGAGTGCGATCTTTGTATGTATTTCCATCTGCGTTTCTTGTTTTGTTTTGGTTCTTTCACAGGTCGTTGATGTGGTTATGATATTGGTGCTTATATTTGATGTTCTTTGGATCTGTTGATGAACCTTTCTAGATTGTTGTGGTGGGAAGTTTTTAGGATCTGAAAAATGGAGATAAACATGAGTTGCTTGTTTGGCTTTGTTCATTGACTGAGAATTCTGTGAATATCTGTGGAATCTGGTGCACATTTTATACCAAACACTATGTTAAACATTTTCTTCTGGAACTTGCTCAGTTGTATTGAAGAAGATGATTTCTCATTCCATTTGCTTAATTAATCATCACAAACTACTTATATAATAGGAAAATTAAAAGCCATGAACTTAACAATTATTATTTGACACACACACCATATTGGAAGAACAATCATTATTTCTTATTCCACTTGTATGAAAGAACGTGAGAATTAAATGGAAATTAGGTTTATGTTCTTGAAAAAATAGATGTAGCTATTTTTGTTTGCAAAATCTTATTTTAAAAAATAATAAAACACGTCATTAATTTACTAACAGATTAGTACGGAACGACAAACATTATTTTTTGACCTCAAATATGTGTATGAACATGCTAAAAACACAATGACCGATAATTAGGGTATACTTGAGAGACTTAAAAATTATTTTTTCTTATTTTAATTATGACATTCCGCATAATAAATTCTATAATTAAACTGTCAAGCCTTGCATTTAGGTAAAATAACACATGGATTTCACTTATATCCATCTGTATATAGTTATCGGTTATAATCAGTTGGCAACATAGACTGAACACTCCTATTAGGAGGAATGAGGAGCCTTAATTATAATTACATTCCGAATATGATTAGTTTTAGACGGTTAAGACGAATGATTATACATGTAGTTTGTATAAACCCGAAAAGAAATCATAAATTGAATGAAATCAAGTAGTTCACTGATTGACACATTGCCTCAGTAAATTATCATCAAATTTAACCAAAACAACTGATTTCAATATAATGGTTCTTCCCTCAACTAAAGTCCCATTTCCTGCATATTATACAACAACACAAACCAAATCTCCATAGCACTATGTTATACACTAGTGCAATAATATCAAGTTACTAGTACTTATTATTCAAGTTTCACATTGGCTATGAAATCCAGAATACCTGTTGTTGGTTCATCTGCAAATATGACAGATGGACTTGCAATAAGTTCACACGCAACCGACAAACGTTTCTTTTCACCACCACTTATCCCACGGACTTTTGCATTGCCAACAATTGTATCTACACAGCTAACCTTTGATAATTGCATAAACCAAACAAAGGGAAACAAAATCAGAGCTAAATGTACCAATTACAGTTTTAGGACTTGAAGACATTAAAGATAATAGTTAATAATAATACCATAATCAGGAGGCATTAGAATAAACAAATATTGTCAATTAATCCAACATACCAAGCCTAGCTTGAACAACAAATTGTTAACATATTTATCTCTCTTCCACGGAAGTTATATCCCGAAGCTGAAGCTCAGCCGCAAGTGACAATGTCTAGCTCACAGTAAGCTGCGAGAAGAAAAGATCCTCTTGTCTCACGTAAGCAATCCTGAAACAATGAAGACAACAACAGATAAGCAAGCAAACAAAACTTTTTTTCTTTTTTTGGTCATGAGCAACCAAACAAAACTCATTTAATATATTCCTGATCGAAGCCAAATGTAACAAAGAACTAATTGATCAATATAAAAACAATATCATAATTTGTAAAACATAAACATACTTGCAAGCTCTTTTTGAGCTAGGCTTTCCATTGAATTCCAAAAGACCAGACAAATGCAACCGCGGCGATGACGCCAGCTGACCCGCAAGCACGTTAAGCAACTTTGTTTTACCTGAACCGGACGGTCCCATTATCGCTAGCAATCTTCCAGGCTTCGCTTCTCCGCTCACATTTTTCAGCAAAAACCGCACCTGCAATTTATTCAAATTTACAATTCAGGCCCTTAGCCTTTCACTGATTTCAAAAAAAATCACAAAAAGAAGAAGATCAGAGAAGAGAGAATGTGAGTACTAACTGATTTGGAGGATTTATCGGAGAGCAAGCAAGTGATATTATTCCAACGGATGGTCACCGGAACAACTTTACCTGCAACCGGAGCTTCGTTGTCTTTTTCGCCGTCGTCGATAACCTCGTCATCTTCAGGCGTAAGGGCCAGCCCGGGGCCAGAGAAGAGGCGGACGAGTATAGCGACAGCGGCGGCAGCAAGGACCTAGCCGAAACCGTTACCGCCAATGCTAGCCACATGGCCCGCCACTTTCCCGCCAAAACGCAGCACCATCTCGTTCCTTCAGCTCGGTTTCAGAGAAACAAAGGACAGAGGGTGTACCTTGTAAGAAGTATGGCGAGAGCTGGTACTGAAGTTTGTGCCTGGTATTAATGCGTGTTAACGACGGAAATGACAGAGAGAGTTGGACTGAGAGGGAAGTTACGACACCGTCTAGGATAAAACGGTGGCGTCTGATCGGGGAATTTGGAGATATTTACTGTAGTGGGGGTTTAGGAAGGTGAGGGATTGAGGACACGTGTGAAGATTGAGGATA
>CAODLS012834083.1:0-11745 GCA_948243855.1 Flueggea neowawraea
ATTACGTGCTTTATGTGCTATAATGTATATTGTCTGATATATTGGTATTGCTATGAGCTGTTATGAGATATGTGGAAATATTGGTATTGGTTATCTGATTATATGATATTGGTGAATTTGTATATGATCTGATTAAGTGCAATTGATAAATTCCTATTTGATATACATTGAAGTACTAATGATCTATGTTGGACTTAATATGTGAGTTATCAGAATGTTATTGAAAATGATATTTGAGATTGATATTGAGATACATTTGTGTATATGCGTTGCATCTGATTTCATATGGTTAAAAAGGAATGGTATTGGCCGATGTGTTCAGGTATTGCAATTCTATCATCAGAGACTAGCTTTTAAGACGATTTGCAGGCTTGTAGATACACGAACGCAATAGAGGTCGGGATGCCGCGATCACTATCTCTCTCCATCACACATGTACATATAGGGTGTTAGAGGATGAGATCCTAACAGCTCATTAAGTTTTGTACCAAGTCTGCTAGATTTGACCTGTACTATATGTTGTATATTAGATTTTTACGAATTTTGATAGTTTAGTCATATTTGTGTTGGTAACTTGTACTTGCTGTAATCTCGTTGATATATATGGAAATGTTGTTATATGCTACCGAGTTATGTAAATATATGTTATATAGGTATGGGTGTTACAATTGCTTAGTCCATTTTTTCTTTGATGGATTGACCATGCATGGGAAAACTCTAGGAAAGTGACATTTATGAGGTGTTAGCTATCAATTCCCAACAAAAGACGATTATGGGAAGAAGAGTGGGTGTTCATGAGGTAAATACATCTTCTTCTCCCGAATTGGCTTCCCAAGTTGCTGACTTATCTAGGAAAGTGAAATTTTTGGTCAATAGAGGAACCATGGCTAGATAACAATGTTCGTTTTATGGAGTGATAGGGCATAATGATGCTAATTATGTGTTGGCCTAAGGAGTGGATGTTGGGCTTAAGGAAGTGAACTATATGGGTGATTTTGGAAAGCCTCAACCTAGGAATGACCCACACTCAAACACATATAATCTAACACCCAAAATTTTCTTAGAAATCCCTAATCCTAATCCACCTAGACCTGTGGGACACTCGTGATATTAACAAAGGCCACCACCACCTTATCAACAACTGTAGGTTTGAAATGGAAATCTAAGAGGGGTGAATTGTATTTCCAAATTTAAGAACTTGTTTAAAAATATTTTTCCAATATTCAAAATATTAAAGATAAGTAAAACACAAAACTAAACACTAACCAAATTCACTCTAACAATGAATGTAAAGAGAGAAGGGTTAGAGAAATCAATGCCAATATTTATAGTGGTTCGACCCTCTTAGCCTATGTTCACTCTTCAAGCCTCCCCTTGGGATTTTGAATCCACTATTACTTCCTTTTTCAATGGATGAAGGAGACCTCTACAAGCTCTTGCTTTCAAAGGTGCAAGATTAAACCACTAACAATACAACCATTGTTTTCAAGACAAACAACAAAATTATTCTCTCTCTAATACAATGATTTTCTTTCAAGAAGAAGAATGATTTACCAATAAGAGCAAGAGAAATCTTGATGATTTTTGAAAGATAATTGTAAAAGTTATCAACAACATTTCTGAAGTCTCTTAGATGTATTTATACCTTTCTAAGTCGATATGGAAGTTTGAGGAATTAATGTAGCTGTTGTGAGATAGAGCAACATTGCATTTAATGTTTTGACATAGCTTCTAACTCGAGTTAGCCATTTGTGATACTTGAATTTTCCATTTGAACATCACGACCACTGGAACGTCTTACTGGAGTAAGCGAAGTATTACTCGAGTTAACCATCAATATGACCATTGGGACCGCCAACCCTCGACATTTAAACTCTGAATATGTCAATATGAGGTATAATTACTTTGTCTCCAAATGATTACTCAAGTAAGATAACTTGTTACTCGAGTTAGACCATCCATCCAAGCTTTCTGATTTATTGAATTGCTTGAGTGATAAATGATGATAATCAAGTTGAATTTTCATCTTTGATACACTGGATATCTTACTCAAGTCATATGAGACATGTACAACTCGAGTTGTGTATGTCTTTACTCAAGTTGGAGCATTTGGATCGTGGCCTTTGGATGCACCTCTTACTTGAGTTGGAGATGATGTTTACCCGAGTTGTATGACCCATAAACAACTCCAGTTAGATAGTTATGTTACTCGAGTCAAATTTCCATGTCTGATGATGTGAAGTTTTCTGGACACTTTGATTCTTCTGGGCAGTTTGTTTACTCAAGTTGTGATTTGTTGTTACTCGAGTTAGGCTTGAATGATCATGTTGAAATGTTCAAGTTTCAAATTTAATTTTGTTCATCATCAAAAAATAAAGGGATTCAAATGTTAGCCACCCTTGGTTCAATAATCTCCTCCTTTTTGATGATGACAAAACATAGAAGAGTTTGATTTGCATGTATCAAAGACATTAAACCCCTTTCATCAATTCATTTGAGTATGCATATATTCCATCAATCCTACTCATCAAGTGGCCTAAAGATATCTCTCTTCATAAGAGGAATAAATTCATCATTCTCACTATCACTCTCTACAAGATTCATGACATATATAATCATAACCTTTATTGCTACCCTGTTACATATAACAATTGACTAAGTCAAAACATGTGATTCCTCATGTAGGAGTCGATACTGAGTTTCAGTCAGATGACTCAAACATCACCACTGTATGAAAGCTACTTGTGACTTAGATCCATGAAGTACTTTCATAGAGGGCCAGTCCAATACATGTTCCCTAACATATATCTATGTTCTAAGTGATATCTCATATCCATAATCAGTAAAGCGTGATTATCTACTTAGCAACATACTAAACTTGGTTTGTTATCATTCCCATGATAACAATTGATTACGGACATTTAGAATAGTATTTCTTTTACCTTAGGGTTTTACTATCAAATTAAACTTGACGACATAAGGAAGAATAAATTATTCATGGAGGTTTTATCTTCATAAAACATAGTATAATATTTCATAGATATGAAAAGAAATGCCTCTTTATTAATTGATAAATGGAATGACAATGCGTATAAATGATTGGACTATGGCACTAAAACTAACAGAAGTCAAGGTGGTCGGGTCCCTTTATGATCACCAATGTACATCAAAGTGGAGCCATCAAAATTCAAGGTGATGTAAGTGCTCCATTTATTATGAATCGTCAACAACTCAAGCATTACATGGAAGGTGATCAAGTGCACACCATTAACTCCATGACATTTGATCCTTGAAGACATATCCTTATGTCCGAAATGACGTTAAACTAATTTTTCTTTTTGGGTCTGAGTCTGAAACGACATTAAACTAATTTTAGTCTGCTATGACCTTAAACTATGTTTTTAAATTTTATTATTTTGCATTATATTTTGTGGGTGATTAAGAGGAGTATTAGCCATTTACATGTGTATACATTATACATTTGTCCACTAACCATTTCTTGTCTCAATGCCTTAAAGAGTAGGCCATCCAGTCAAAGGAAAAGCACATACAAGCAGAGTGAAAATGGAGAAGCAATCTAAACCCTAACTCTTTTACTTTTGTGCTTAAAGTTGATAGTGAACTTGTTCCCTTTTGTTCTTGCTATATGATTTTGATCCGGACTTACCTTGTCGAACATTGGTGACAATGTTCAAAATAAGTGTAGGGGAGGGGTTTATTGCATGTTTGGGCATAATTATTGAAAATGCCTTTGATTTTGCATTAAAATTTTAAAATTTTTTCTTGAATTTGCTTGAATTCTTTTAGAATATGTCAAACTTGGAAAGAATAAAATTTGGATTGAATTGGGTAAAAGGAATCTTGCACCATTTAAGTGAGTTTTTAATATGATCAATTGAAGAATACATATATTTGTTGGTAGCTTGAGCATAAATTTGGAATTTTTAGGTTGCAAGATTGAAAGTTCTTTTATTAACAACTTTAGTCTATTAGTGGTGGCATAATAAAAGGTTTGCAAACACTTTGCCAAGTTGGATGCGATTAAGTGATGAAATTTTGAAAATTTAGAGTTGGCTTGGCCTGATTAATATTGTGAAAGTGCTTAAATGATTATGCTTCACTTTTGAGGGTGAACCTAAACCAGGACAAGTACATAGGGTTCTTAGTCTGCTCCGCTATCTTTTGATATGAGTATGCAAAGCACTGCCACAAGGGGTTTCTACGTAACCAGGAACACTCATCACAAATGAGCAGTTTTCGGATAAAAATGAGAACTTCCTTTATGGAAGAAACCATAATAAGTGCGAAATCACAAAAATTTGAACCCTTAATGTACTGATTGTGTTTGTAGCACCCAAAACAAAGTGAAAGCAACAAAAGGAAATGAATGAAATTAAAGAAAAACACTAATGTTTTGAAATCAATGAATGATGCCAAGCTTGCTCTAAATCAATTAGAAATACATTTTAATCTTAGCAAATGGTGAAGATAAACTTTGAGATGCCAATAGATTAGGGGACTTAATAATTGAACTTCTGGATTGCCACTTATTAATGCCAACGTTTTGTTCATTTTATTGATGAATATCATGCTTTTGTTCTCTTGATCATTTTATTTAGATATTTGAATAATATAAGAATTCTTTGACCAATTTGATTCAAATTTGTATTCTTGCCCTGGGACAAAGATTGGTTTGCTTGGGGACAAGCAAACGAGTAAGTGTGGGGGAGTTTGATATATCCTTAAATTGCACTTTTATTCAAGCACAAATTTATATATTTTTGACCTTTAAATAAGTGTTTAATTTCATATTTACACTCTTTTTGTGTTTGGTTTAGGTTAGGAATGAATTGAAAGAATTGGACGTGGAAGCACGAAAAGGCACAAAAAAGAGGGGTGAAAGAAAGGCTAAAAAAGGGTGGACCACGGTCGTGGTGTAGCCCATGTTGAGGTGCAAATTGTCGAATTCTGGGCAGAGAAGGCCCACGCATGTGTAAAAGGGCGTGGCTTTAGGCGTGCTGGCGCCATGGTCTGAGCCACAACCATAACGCTACCTGTGGCCGACTGTCCAAGGAGGAAAAATCCCACGAGGCTTTGACATAAATTGTGGACAAAAAGCATACACTTGGGGGCAGTTTTGGCATCATGTCTAGCAGGGTTTCAACATATGTTAAGGGGTATAAATACCCTCTCTTATTCATTCTTTTACACACTTTTTACACATTACACACTACATCTTTTACTTTTCGTTGCAAGAACACGTTTTTTCCTCTTCCTCTTTGTGAAGAACATACATTAAGGTTTTGAGGAGAAAAAGAGGAGCTCTTCAAGGCTTGAGAATTTCTCTACAAATCTACCTAGAGAAGCTTTCTCTACACCTTATTCTCTCTCTTTTATTCTTATTTTCATTTTTGTTTACTATGATTTCTGTAATGAATATTTGCCTTATTTTTATGTAAATAATCATGGTAGGCTAAACCTTTTGTCAGGGTTGAGAGATGTAGACTTTTGATGGATGTTTGTTATATTTATGAATGGGTTTGATGTATTTCATGTCATATCTTGTGTTCTTGTTGGATTGATTCAGTGACTTGTGTTGAATGAATGTTGTTACGCTTGATCAACATGATAATGTTATTGAACATTTTAGGAGAAGGATTGAAAGATGAAACTTAAATGAGGTTGAAAAGCATTGAATTACCATACTTAGGGTAGACATACTTTCTGTAGATAAGTTTTTTGATGAAAGTCACGAATGAACCTAATGAGTGTAGTTTAGCTAGCTAAGGCCGAAAGGACTCTTCTAATAAATATAGACATAGCTTGAATGAACTCGGGAGAGCACTCATTCCACTAAAAACCCTTTCATAAGTATAACAAATTGAATTCTATGTTGAGTCTCAAAAATCATAACATGTTACCATTTATTGTTTGCCTCTTTCCACAATTTAATTTGAGCATTTCCATTACTACATTGTTTTTTTTTTCTCATTCAAAAAATACAAAATTCAATTATTGAACTTTTAAATTTTCTTGTCATGAATTGATTGCATTAGCAAACCGTTCGCGTGGATTTGATACCATAGGGATACTCCCAAGGGAAAAAAACAACGACAACCGAACGTTTGTGAAAAGTTGGTCAATTTGGTATATGAGCTCTATCCAATAATTCATATGAATCCAATCTACCATGAGGTCCAAAAATCTACCTTCGGTTCACTGTCTTGATCATTGTACACATGGCCAAATTTCTTTTGTTAAAGATCCAGGAATGCGGCACGTCTTGGGATTCATATCTTGAAAAATCAATACATTTCTCTTGAAGAATTTTGGTGATGATAATGCTATATGGAAGTCCCTCTTTCTTCTTGTTCTTCTCATATGACTTCTTGAAGAATTATTTTTACTTGTATTTCATCTTATTGATGATGAGAGCGGGAAAGTTGATGTGATTATGCTTAATCACATGGCACATAATTTCAGTGTATAAAACCGACACATGATTCTGAGTGTCCTTACTTGTCGTGATGCTACAGTTACAACATAGTGAATCATACGCAAACTTCCTTAAAGATCAGTAGCTTCAAGATCAACATTTGGACCGGCTTCAACTACAAGAATGGATTTATGATAATTAGAAACTATTTTGCAGCTGAAATTCTTTTCCAAGAACGACTTGTTCATCCACATCATCGCCACTATCCTCTAGATTTTTGTCTATAATAGACAACCTGGTAGGCAGAATCCACCTTCTGGAATATTAAACAATTGACACAAGTGACTCTCTGAAATAAGAAACCCTTTGTTACTAATAGCAAGGTGCAAAGAAATATACCCCATTCCAAAGGCGGCATAACCTCATCATATTATCATAGAATTATTTCACTAAATCTTCTTAGATAATGTATTTATAACCCAATAATTCACTAATACCAAGAGGCCTAAACACATCCTCAAAATCATACCTGTCATCTCTCAATGAAACATAATAAAAAATCATTATAGGCAAGAGTTTTCCAAGCTTAAGTACCTTATGGTACACCTCTTACGCAACAAGAGAGATAATTCGAGAATCCAAAGGAAAATCCTCAACTAGAGCCGACGACCATGACACAGCAGCCACTATGCCCGCTGTTCTTTTTCTCTTTGGAACATATTTGTGCGTTGACAAGTTGGAGATGTAGTGGAACAATCAAAATGCTCATTGTTGGAATTCAAAACTAAATATGACATTCATACAAGGATAAAGCAGAAATAACAAAAAAATTATCCTAGAATTCCACCAAGGATCCAAGCACATCAATCATAAACGATTAGGGTTAGGGTTTTATCTCAAAACCAAAGCTCGATGTATGAACGAATGATTTTTTGGTGTAGCTTTTAGTATTAACTCGAAACATTTTCAATCATGTTGCCTTTGCGTGAACGAGACCAATGGTATCCACACAACGAACATGCTAGGATTGGTTTAGTGTACTAGCACCTTTTAGAATCTTTATTCTAATGCTCACAAATAATTTTATCTCTTTGTTTGTGACACTCACTAATTCGGCCAAGCCATTGTGTTTGTGTTATGATTGAGTGAAATGCAAATGTTTTGTGAATTAAGGTTTTTGTAGGTGCTAAAGAAGTGTTTTTAGAGCCATTCAAGTCACTCCGGGCCATCCAAACTCAAGGTAAGACATTTGGGAAGTTGAAAGATAAAAAAAGGTATGTTTGTGAGTGAAACAGTGGGTTACACGTCCCAAAACACGCTCGTGGCTGTGTCTTGAAGGGTCCAGACCATGTCCTAAAGGTTTTGGCCATGTCTTACTGCTTTTGAACTCAATTTGACCCTTTTCTTCTTCATGCCAACACTCTCAATTGCTTCATATTCATGTTTTGTTATATAATCGAATGCTAGATTCAATGCCACATGATTTTTTTTTATTTTGTTTTGTTTCTTTCACTTGCGTTTTGGCTGTGTTCTTTTGCAAGGCTCTAAATGATATTTCGATAGAATTCACATGCACAATCATCAGGATCAATCCATTTTAGGGAAGTCCTAAAAATTATTCTTTTCACTCTTTACCTCACTGTTCTTATTGTTAATGCTTGTTTCCTTTTATGCATTGGGGACAATGCATCGTTTAAGTATGGGGTATGGGTTTAAGATTATATAATTTTTTTTATCAATTTCTTGATATTATGGTTGTGGGATGTATGTTATGTGATAATGCAAATGGGTTGAATATTTGAGAATCTTTAGTGTGCATATGTTACTAGGAGGTTAGAATTGCATATCTTGAATCCACACTAGTTTGCAACTTGTAATTAAATTTCCCATTTTGGCTTTTCCACCTTTATGACTCTTGTTATAATGAAAAGTTTAACTTTAAATGAATATGGGCATAATTATTGAATGCTTGAATGAATAAAAAAAGGTTGTTCTTGACTTGCTGGAACCTAAACCGGGACAAGTGAATGGGGTTGGACACTTACTTTGCTGTCTTTGGACATGTGCAAAACATTGCCACGAGGGTTTGTCTTAGTAACCGGGAACACTCATCAACAACGAATGGTTTTTGCGTCAAACAGACTATCCTTTGTTGTGGAAATAGAAATAAGTGTAAAAAAATCACAAAGTCAAACTCGATATTTAATGACTGTATTTGTAGCAATACAAGTCATTGAGATGGTTGAATCTATATAAGTGTGCAAATTTCATTTCAATTGTTGCTCAAAGAACTGAATGTCTTATATTTTAACTGAATTAATGATTTAGGGGGGTGGTGAAATCAAATCGGCTAATTTATCTATTTTAGCTTGACTTGTGTGTGATTTGGGGAGTCAATTTGAGTCAACTAGTACCCTATGCATAGTCTAGATTCTCTACTATCCATTTTATTTTTGTTAGCACATAACGTGAAGTCCTATGCCATTGCATTAAGAGGTTGGTTAAAATGTTTTCCCCCTTATCTTACTTTTTTGTTTGCTTGAGGAGAAGCAAAAGCTTAAGTGTTTGGTAGTTTGATAAACATTTATTTATACATGTTGTGGTGTTTGATTATATTCTATTTTTACTATAAATTGTGTGTTTATCATATGTTTTGGTACTTTTATGGTTTGAATTGTGTTTTGTAGGCTGATTGATGATGAATTGATGAAATGAAGCAAGAACGAGCCCAAGAGCAAGACTGACATGTTTCTCACCTCTTAGAGAAAGACACGACCAATCCCTTTAAGACACGGACAAGAGCACAAAGACACGGACAAAATTGCGCATCCATGTAGTGCAAAATTTTGCGCATTTGTACCTTTTATTGAAGACACAGTTTGGGAATGAAAGATACGGCCGTGTCATAAGACATGTCTTGCCCTGATTTATTGTTTCGTGATATTTAAGTGGGTACCAAAAACCTAATGAATGGAGCCGATTTGGAGACACAAAATACACCTAGTTTGGGGGTCAGAAAATGTGGGAACTCAAGGAGAATGCATCTTGAATCAAGATTGAAGGAATTCACGAAGGATTGAAGGATTCATCATGGGTTCTTCTTCTCTCTGTAGATTCTCTTTTTATCTTCTTGTTATTCTCTAAATTACTATGAACTAAATTCCCTGTGCATCTAGATATGATGAACCCTAGATTGACTATGTGATTGTTGGGTTTTATTATTCATTCAATTTATTTTGGATTGAGACTCAATTATGTTTTATATTGTCGAATAGTTGAATTGATTATTGCTAGCCTTTCGGTTCCAATATTGATTCGTACATGTGTAATCGAGATATTCTCTGTGTGATAGATCATTTATAATTGAGAGGATTTGCATGCAAACCTAGAGATAGGTTGACATAAATCTTCCAGATTAAGGTCAAACCTAATAGTGAAATTAAAAGAACAATACAATAAATCAACGATAGGTGTTTTAATTAGGAAGATATTCCGGTTAATCAACCTAGGTGTTAGACATTTTCTAACTTGAGAGAAAGGTTAACATATTGTAGGAATTTCCACTGTCCAATTACCTAATTAATTGTCTGAATAACAAGACATTGTCACTTAGTTTGGTCTAGAGGGATTCAACATCTAGGTGCTGCTTCCCATTGATTGTTTCTACCCTTTGCATTGTGTGTTTGTTCTCGTGTTGAGTTCATTTATTTTTATTGTTCAAAATATTAATTTGACGGTTAGATAACAAAGTGAAAGCAAGTAACTATAAATCATAGTCTATGTGGTATACGACATTCGGTATTCAGGTCCACATACTATAGTCAATAGGTGCACTTGCCTTGAGTCTATAGGTGTAGGCGGTCGCTACTAAGTTTTTGGCGCTGTTGCTGGGGACTAGGATATTAGGAAAGCTTAATCTTTGTTAATTTAGCCATTTATTTTTCTTGTTTTTGTTTAATTTCTTTTGTTCTAATTATTTTGTTTGCTTTGCATTTTTCATTGTTATTTTGCTTTAAACTGTCTTTTTGGAATTACGTTTGGGTTTGTTGGTGTTGATAGTTGTAGGTTATTGTTAGTGCATAACTAGGGGAAATTCGTCTGAATTAGTTGAAGAAGACCCTGAGATTGAACGAATAGCGCTGCAGGCACTTAGAAACAGACTCCAAGAAAGGGCCGAGGAAATAGACAGAGCAAGAGAGATAGAAATGGAGCCGAATAATCAAGATGGAGGAGGACAGCCTGCTGGTGGGGCAGGGCTAGTAAATCCATTGGATCAGCCAATGACAATGTCAGATTATGCTAGACCAAATTTGATGGGGACTGAGTCTAGCATTGTGAGACCAGCTGTTGTAACCAATAATTTTGAGATAAAGCCGAATCTTATTCAGATGGTGCAACAGTTCATCCAGGTTGATGGGGTGCAGGACGAGGACCCGAATGCTCATTTGGACAGCTTTTTGGAGATATGTGACACTTTCAAGATCAATGAGGAAACCAATGATGCACTCAAATTGATGCTATTACCATTTTCATTCAGAGCTAGAGTATAGCAGTGGCTTAATTCTTTGCCAAGGGATTTGATTACTACTTTGGATCAAATGTCAAAAAAGTTTTTGCTGAAATACTTTTCACTTGCCAAGACTACAAAGTTGAGAAACGACATCTCTTTCTATGCACAGCTTGAGTGAGAGTCTCTTTACAATACTTGGGAGAGGTTCAAGAAATTGTTGAGGAGATGTCCACATCATGGGTTACCGACATGTCTAAAGGTTCATACTTTTTACAATGGTTTAAACCACAGTACTAGACAGATGATTGATGTTGCAGCAGGAGGTACCCTAAATAACAAGACACTAGAGGCTGTTCAGGATTTGATAGAAGAGATGGCTATGAACAATTATCAGTGGCACACAACACGTTCTAGCTATGTAAGTTGAGGCTCTAAGCAAGAAGATTGATGGGCTGTTTGTGACACAGCAAACAGTTCAGGTAAGGAGTTGTGAGATGACTGAGAACCAAGGGACCTAAAATGTTAGGTTTCTTATGAGTCTTTTAAGGTTATTAGTCCAACCAAAAAAAAAGGAAACCACCCAAGAACATGCATGTACAAAACAGAAAGTTTGGTGTCAAGAAGTATACCTAACGTTGTGAGAAAAACCGAAACTTGTACCACCAAAGGAGCCGAACCAAAAGAACAAGCTTTTGATCCCTTTAACCCTTATTAATGCCACTAAAGGACTGCTGAAGAACAACTACTCCTCTTTACCAAATCACACACACAACAACCTAGTGTGCTAGCACAAAAATCT
>CAODLS012834210.1:0-13693 GCA_948243855.1 Flueggea neowawraea
TATTGACTAATACTAAGAAAACTATACTTCAAACTATCAACAAGACAAACGTTTTTAATAATTGGTGAATGTTCCTTACCCATTTCACCTTTACCTATGATTTTTCCTTTTGAGTTGTCTCCAAATGTTACATATCCACCACTTTTGAGTTCAAGTTTGGAGAATTGATTTTTATCTCCGGTCATGTGTTTGGAGCAACCACTATCAAGGTGCCAAGTGTTTGTCTTCACATTGGCCTTCATGCACACCTACAAGAGTAAAATTCAATTTCTTGTTTTTGGTACCCATTGTCTTTTGGGTCCATAAGAGTTAGTCCTAATTATGTTATGAAAGATGGTTCCTTTAGGAACCCACACCTTCTTCACACCAATGTAGGCATTTTTTTTTCTAACATTGCAACTATATGAAATATGTCCTATTTTACCACAATAATAGCATTTAGAAAATGGGAATGATGCATGTAGTCTAACAAATCTTGTATTATATGATTTGTTGTCATTTTTGTAATCATAACCCAAACCACTTTTGGACAAAGACAACCTTTGACTACCAGTAGCTTGTCAAGATTTTCTTTCCCTTGAGTGAGTTTGTAAGACACATTAGTGGGCTATTCAACCTTCTTCTTTAATGCAACATTTCCATTCATCAAATCATTATCATGATTAGTCACACATTTAGCAAGTTGAATCTCCAACCTATCATTCTCCTTTTTCAAACAATCATTTTCATTTTGCAAGACATCAACCTTTTTATCAAGTTCACACAAAAGTTTCTTTAAAGTAACATTCTTAATGCCAAACTTCCTAAATTCATCATGCAATGATTCAAATGCTTCAAATAATTCATCATAAGTATATGAATCACTTTTCTATTCTCCTCATTGTCTTCAATTGCCATGAGACACAAATTAGCAACTTCTTCAACATCCTCTTCATCCGAACTATCATCGCTATCGCTCCAAGTTGCCACCATTGCTTTGCTTTTCTTCTTAAAATTTTTGTTGGCTTTCTTTAGGAGAGGACATTCAGATTTGATGTGTCCATGCCTCTTGCATTCATAACATATGATTTCATTTTCCTTTTGTTGGAGAAGTCTTTTGAGCCCTCTTTCTTATATGGATTTTTGGAGAACTTATTCTTTTTGGGAAATCTTTTGAATTTTCGAGTAAGGAGAGCAAATTCTTCATCTTCCTCTTCATCTTCACTACTACTAGAAATTTCGGCCCTTGATGAAGAAGCTTTGAGTGCTATAATTTTCTCCTTCTTTTTCTTCTCTTCTATTTCCTCTTCTTCATCCTTCATACTCATCTCATGAGTAAGCAATGATCCTATGAGATCCTCCAACGGTAGTGTTGAGAGATCTTTTGCTTATCGGATGGCATTTTGATTGGTGCCCAAGGTTTAAACAATGATCGAAGAATCTTCCTTGCTAGCTCAAAATATGTATAGGTCTTCCTTAAAGCTTTGAGGCCATTAATGATGTCGTTGAATCTATCAAACATCTCTTGTATTGATTCATCCGGCTTCATCTTGAAAAGTTCATATTTATGAACAAGTAGGGACACTTTGTTCTCTTTCACTTGCTTGGTTCCCTCATAAGTCACCTCAAGAGTATGCCAAATTTCATAAGCATCTTGACATTGTTGCACCTTATTGATTTGGTCTCTACTAAGTGCACAAAAGAGGATGTGCATAGATTTATGGTTGAATGAGATGAGTCTTTTGTCATATTCATTCCATTATTCATTTGGCTTTTCAACACTTACCATTAACAACTTTAGTAGGAACAAATGGACCTTCATACACTATTTTCCAAACATCAATGCTTTCCAATTTCAAGAATGCCATCATCCTTGCCTTCCAATATATGTAGTCACTACCATAAAAAAAGGAGCCCAGTTAATAGATAGACCCTCATATTTAGACATGTTACTCATGGATGCCATTTGGATCTTTTTCTCTTAGGATGTTAATCCAAGCTCAAGAGAACTAGCTTTGATACAAATTATAGGTCTGAAATGACAATCCAATAGGGGAGTGAATTGGATTTTTAACTTTTAAAACAAATTTGAAAACACTTTTGAACTAGCAAGAACAATTAATTCAAGTTATAAATAAAGCAAGAACAATAACCCAATTCACTTAAGTAATAAATGTAAAGAGAGAAATGATAGAGAAAACAAAGCCAAGTTCTAGTGGTTTGCCCCTCTTAGCCTACGTCCACACCTCAAGCTTCCCCTCGAGATTTTGAATCCACTATAATTTCCTTCTTCAATGGTTGAAGGCAACCTCTACACACTCTTGCTTCAATGGTGCAAGATTAAATCACTCAAGTACAACCCTTATTTTCAAGATAAACAAGAAAACTATTCTCTCTCTATATTACAATTATTTTATCTTATAAAGAAGAATGAAAATGTAATATATCACTCTTAAGCAAGAACATGTTTTCAAGTATAAAAGCACTCTTGAGAGAAATGTGAATGATTTGCCAAATAAAAGCTTGATGATGTTGTTAGATGATTGCAAGTTGTTGTTCCTCTATCTCTGAAGTCTCTTGGATGTATTTATACCTTTGGAGGTCAAAAGAGATGTTAGGGAATTAATTGTAGCCATTGAGAGATAGAACAACCCTTGCATTTAATGCTCTGACACTTCATATAACTCGAATAAGCCATATCTAACTTGAGTTATCCATATGAGCAAACACAAGTTCTGAACCTCTAACTTGAGCTAGCCATGAATATGACCATTGGGACCACTGACTTTTGACATTTGAACTCTAATCTTGCCAGTCCTAGGTATAATTATTATGTCTCTAATGATAACTCAAGTTAACAAATATTATAACTCGAGTTATCCTTCATACACATGTTCCTGTTTGATTGAATTCTTTGAGTTGTGATCAATGATACTCGAGTTGAATTTATCCCTCTGATATCCCAGAATATTTAACTCGAGTTGAGCTTCTAAGTAACTCGAGTTATGTGGCTATTGATCAACTCGAGTTATTCTTTCATTAACTCGAGTTGTACCATATGAACCGCTACCTTGGAAAGTCCTCTTAATCGAGTTGCATATCGTGTAAATTGAGTTGTCTGGCACCTGAATAACTCGAGTTAGGTGTTATATAACTCGAGTCAAATTTTTGTACCTAATGCTATGATTTTTTTCTCATCTTCTGGATGTTATTTTTGCTCCATTAACTCGAGTTGGACTAAGTTATAACTCAAGTTATCTCTAAGCATTCATACTTAAATATTCAAGTATCAAATCTAATTTTATTCATCATCAAAACACAACGAGATCCAAATGTTAACCACCTTTGGTTAAGCATGCATTGCTTTGTTGTTGTAGCAAACCATTTTCTTGTCATAGTTTGTCCATTCAGCTTTTGGTTTCAGCTCTATCCATGATTTTCTTAGGAATGTATAGACCCATCTCTACTACTTCCCAAACTTCTTCACCTTCACACTTTAAGAATACCATCATTTGGTTTTTTCAGTATATGTATTTGTTGCCATCAAAGAAACGAGCTCTATTAATGGATAATCCTTTTTATCTAGACATATCTCCTAAGGATGCCATTTTTGGATCTTACACTCAACGTGATTAAACTTGAAATATGAGCATTCAAGTTCTGATACCAATTGTAATATCAATATGGTTATCAAAGATGGGAGGGGGTGAATTGGATTTAAGAGAAAATTTAAAAGCTTTTGAAATACCTTTTTGCACAATATGTAAAAAACAAATCAAAAATTAAATCCAATGAACAAACTTAATAACAGTAAAGAGGTGAAGGGATAAAGAAGATAAGCCCTCGATTTATAATGGTTTGATCCTCTTTAACCTACGTACATTCCTCTAGCTCACTAGAGAGTTTGAATCCACTAAGCTTTCCTAACTTGTGGGTGGAGGAAAACCGTTACAAGTCCTTATTTTTGCAGGTTCATAAGAAACCTTCTACACTCTTTAGGCCGAAACAAGAAAACCACCTTTAGTTTTTCTAGGCTGACTAGCAACCACACTTATTTTTTCAAGGCTACACAAGCAAACCTATGCTACCCTCAAGATTTAACAATAAAGCTTGATTACAAGTGGATTTCCAAAATTGTGATCAGTATCTTACACCAAGTTACTAGCAAAAATGCAAATCAAAGCTCAGTTGGTACAAGAATAAAAGTAAGCTTGTAGAGAGAGAAAGTCAAGAATCGATTTTGCAAGGCTTGGGCACTCTTTTAAAGTCTCTCCATTTTTTTTCTTCTGTTCTAGATGGCTCTATTTATATACAAGCTCTAAAAAATAGCCTTTGTAGTCCCAAAATAGTCGTTGTGAAAGAAGAACGAAAATCTGATTTTAATTAACATCACTAGAACTAACGTGTGTTATTGTCATTAACGCGCATTCTTCAGATGCCAAGTCGAAGATCAGAGTACATTGTAGCTCATCAGCGTGCCTTAATGAAGTTGCAATGCTTCTGGTTGAAAAAACGCATTTCATTAGCGTGCCTTGACGATCATTTACGTGCCTTAATAAATTCTTCAACGTGCCTTGATGGATCATTACCATGCCGTATTGACTTCAAAGATCACTTCTTGATTCTAATACATTCTCGTACGAAGGAATATTCAAATTTTGAAATATCGAGGAGCGTATAACGGATTTGTCAGTTTTTGATAATTTGCTCAACTACACGCGTTGTACACCAGCAAAGTGTGTTGTTGCGCTATCTCTAAAAATGATGTCTTTACTCAACAATGAGCGTTCTTGATTTTATCAACGTCTCCTCAACATGATAGCTTAAACAAGTTCTGGGCAATTTTCTACAACGTGCATTCTTCATCATTAGTACGCCTTAATAAAACAGAGTAATATACCAATAGGCTTCAGTGATCATCTATGCGCATTGTTCCATCTTCTAGGTGCGTAGATAAAGTCTTGAGATTCAATAGCACACACTCTAGAGTCATTTGCGCACGTAGTTGCATCTCCTGGATAGATCAAGCTAGCATATCCATCATTTTGCAATGATTAGCGTGCCTTAGTGCTGTCCACAAGAATTCCATAACCTCAAGGTAGTCACTAAGGTACGTTGTTACTTCATTAGCATGTGTTGTTGAGACACAAAGCGCGTTAATAGTCCATTAGTGTGTTTTGATGCCATTTTGACTTAGACTCAGTGTGAGTTGGAAACCATTAATGAGTGTTAAGGTTCATTAACATGCTTTGCCTAACTTCTCAGTTGGTTTGTAAATCATCAAAACTTAGAAGGATTTTTCATGTTGTTCATACAATGGCGCAACATTAAGTTGTAAAGTTGGTTCGTAATTTCGTAACTGTCAATTAAAATATTGAAAGTAGGCCGCATGAATCCTTAATTAGCGAATCTAAGCTCTATGATTATGCACATGCCCTTAAAAACAAAGTGCCACCACGAGTACCTACTACTTAGCACACACAATATAATTTACTTAACACATTCTGAAGTTACTAGAGAAATAATATATATATATATATAAAGGCACAAACAAGTAGGTGGCATTAGAAGGTGATGAAATTAAGTAAGGACGGGACCAATTGAGAGGAAATAAGTTAAGAAAGTGAGTTTATTGAGAGAATAGCTTGAAAAAAGAAGATTAAAAATAAAATAAAAAATTAATAGTAAAGAGAAGAAAAGATTTTTGAATTTCAATTGTGGCCTCGGTGTAGTAAGAATTCTGTTTTGGACCAAATTATCATTATTGTTTATGACACATACAAAAAATTTGTATCTTGTGTTATACTGTATTCATCTTGTACTCGCTTGTATCGATTTGCATCTTGTGTTAGACTTAATCACCAAAGCGTTACAAGTTTGGGGTGTGTATGTACTAAGCCTAATATTTTTCTTAGTCAAATACACTTGCAATGGACATTGTGCATACAAAATTAAATGGAAATGCTTATTATCATTATTCAAGTGAGAAACATTTGCATCGTAAACGTTTATTTTATAATTGGCACATGATGACGAATGCAATATTGTAATTATAGGAAAAAAAATCTTGCTAGAAGTATGCACTAAAATTTTATTAAATTACATGTGCATTCATTTTTTACTCATTTGTATCCCTTTGTATCTTGTTGTACTTATTTTGTGCTCATTTGTATTCACCTTGTACTCATTTGTATCCATTTTTATCTTCTATTATGCTCAATCACCAAAACTTTACAAGTCTAGGGGGTTGGGTATGTATTAAACCTATTTTATTCTCATTCACGTGTACTTGCAATTTACATTGTACATAAAAAATTAAACGAAAATGCATCGTATCATTATTCGTGCGAGAAACATTTGAATCTTGAATATTTATTTTACACTTGATACATTAGATGACAAATGGAATACTATAATTATAGGAAAAAATTGCTATAAGTCTACAATAACGTTTGATGAAATTACACGTGCATTCATTTTGTATTCGTTTTTATTTTTCCTTACTTGTTTTATTCGTTTATATCTTGTGTCATACTCATTTGTATTTGTCTGAACTTGTTTGTATCCATTTGTATCTTAAGTTATACTCAATCTCCTAAATGCTACAAGTCTTGGGGGGCTGGGTTTTTATGAAGTCGATTTTTTCTTAGTTGAGTAAATTTGTAATATACTTTCTGCATAGAAAATTATACGGAAATGTTTCTTATCATTATTCATGTAAGAAACATTTGTCTCATGAATGTTTATTTTATACATGACATATTAGATGGTAAATGGAATACCTTATTTGTATGAAAAACTTGCTACATCAAGCATTTAACATTTGATGAAGTTAGATGTGCATATTTTGTTTTTATTTTGTGCTCATTTTGTCTTGTACTCGTTTGTATCCATTGATATCTTGTGTTGTACTCATATTGTATTCATTTTGTATTTGTTTGTATATAGATTTTAAACAAGTCTTATTAATATGAAGGACTAAGGTGAGACTAACTGCTTTAGTCAAAAATTAATGTGAGGGACTAACTACTAAGGTTTAAAAACGGAAAGGGTGAACTGATAAGTTTATCCAACTCCCAATGACTGCATTGTTAATTATCCAATCACTTTTCATAATTTCAACTTCGTCCCTCTTGTAATATATTAAAATATTATTTGTGTTGCACACAAATGGTGTCAAGTAGTATTTCCAATACAGAAAACATTATCTAGAAGACCAATATTTCATCAACTAACGTCAACCATCTATCTTTTCTTTTTGTTGGTCATCTTATTTGCTTTCACTAAAATGCAACCCCTGGTATCAACCATCTATTTTCCCATCCAATGTTACACTTATTTAAAATAGGATTTCAAATTTCATAAGAAATCAAAACTTACATCATAGACTTGTCCCATAAACCAAGTGCTTCAAATTGTGTTGACAATTGCACCATATTGTTTGCGGAACTAGATGCAGCCATCTCCCATTTCATTGGAACAACCAAATTCCTACAACAAAAAATTTGCGATGAACTTTTTCATAGAAAAATATTCTATTAAAAAAACTTCCATACTACAAGCACTAGTCAACTACAATATATGCAACTGGGAAAATTTTCTTGTTTATTCACCAGATCTCTTTATAAAAATTAATGAAATTTATGCTAATAACATAGAGATTTTAGTTAAATTTTTGCAAAATTTAAAGGTAAAAGATATAATTTAACCTCAACATTGTAACTTGAGATATATTTGGCCTAAAAAAAATCTCTCTCAATCATAACTTTGTTGCTACAAAATTGATCCACTTTTGGTCTTCACCTTGTAAAATTTGACCACTTTTGTCCTTTCGTCTTAACGTTGTCAATTAATGATGTTTACGCTCAATAATGTATAGATATCACATAATAGGAGGGCAAATGTGGCAACGTCAAGCTTAAAATTCAACCTTAACTCAAATTAAAAGTTAATGTAGTGTTAAATTTCAAAATTTCTATGCTAGTATGTAGGAAATGAGGAATGTAAAAACAATTCAAGAGAAATGGCTTATCTCTCCATGGATTTGAATTTGCAGCGATCCATTTTGTCGATTGTATAATTCCCAATTACTTGGTCAAGTCTCTTTGCCAATTCAGGAATTTGAGATGATGCCAAAACATCCCAAACCTTCAAGACTTGGACTTCAAACGAGCCTTCCAACACAATATCAACAGACCAAACCATAACTAGATGCTTATTGACTTGGTACTTGTAGAAGTTTCCAACATATACCATCATCCTCAATTGCTTTCTTGTTATTGTCAGCTTGACGCCAACCACTTGTGAGCTTTCCTAATAATGAAATCACTTCTTGACGAGTTTCTATTTCTTTGTTCTCGTCATAGATGTTCGAAACTCGTCGGTCAAGCAAACCTGCATTACATTAAGACTTCTTTAGTTTTGGACTTTGACAATGCAGTGACATTGGATGAGTGAATAATGAGAAGAGGAAAATGTGGAGAATGAGAATACATTAGTACCTTCCATCTTGCCTTATCCTTGCTGAAGAACGCAGAATCCATATTTAGCAAAACATCGAGATCGAGTTGGTCAAGCGCAAGCAAACCAACTGTGGCTGCTTCGACTAAGCTCTTGTCCTCGGTGGCATCGTAGAAACATCCCCTCCTCTGTGCATCTTCCACTACTTTTCTCCAAATAGATCCACTCTTCACTAATGTTTCCTCATTCCTCAATATCCAAAGACAGTACCTACACATCCAAATCCAACACAAGTGCTAAAACATGTATGGATTAAGTTTAGGTATTTCTTTCCTCACTTCAAGTTAATTTTCAAAGTTTTCTTATTAATAAAACATCCATGAATTAAGTTTAGGTATTTGTTTCTCACTTCAAGTTAATTTTCGAAATTGTCTTATTACTTTATCCAAATACTCCTAAAAATATATCAAAATAAAAATAATTTCAGAAACTAGTTTGATTATAATTTTAGAAACTAGTTTGATTCCAGACAAAAAAATTGTCTGAAATCAATACATCAATACTTTGAAAATAAATAATTATTTGATTTTCCAAATATAATTAATTCACACAAAAAAATATTAGAAATTTAATAGTAACTTCCTCTGGTCAATGCCACATTAGCTCTTTGCCTATCGGAAAGAAAACCAACCGCTCCATTCCTGTTGCACCTAACGGTTGAAATAATTATGACATCTTCCTCGCCGCCTTGAAAACCATCGACAGAGCGGACTTTCACAGAGAAGTCGGCGTCAGAATTTGTGCAACTGAGTTTCTGTTGAATTGCACAAACTTGAGCCTTATATGGCGATATGATGCCTATGCTCACTTTCTCCTTTGTCCGACTGAACTCTGTAGCGTCATAGCATTTGAAGAAAGATTTAAGTTGAGTGAAATAACTATGAAAAAATTGGCTAACGCTCTGTTTATTTCCAGGAAAATACCATCAGAAAGGCGGGTAACTATATCAGCAATGACAGCAACTTCAACCAAATTTCTCGAACTTCGAGATTTGTCAAACTCCTCTTCTCCATGTGCAATGTTGATGAAGGAATAGTTACCATACATTTGATGGTTAAGGAAACGTCTATTATGGCTTTTTTTCTTTGACATTTTCAGCATCCAAAATTTGGTTACCATAGAACTCTGCATTCGGAAATTTGCTTATGGATGGATGCATTCTGTATTGTATGTCGAGAAGGTGGGTTTTGTATCCTAAATTCACCAGCCTCTCAAACAAACTTCTTCCGAGCCCTGCCTTCTCAGATACCTAACGATGTAACATCATAACATTTAGTAGATTAACAAGTAGAACCTCTAATACGCATTAATTTTTGAGATTTAATAGTCATGTTAAAAAAATATGTAATTAAGGCGTAATGTGTACGGACTCTTATCTATTAACAAAGGCTGAATCACAATGTTTGTCACGAACTTTAGCATCCTTTTCATCTGTTATTTGAATTTTTTCCTAACAAATGTTTTATTAATGAAAGGTCTAAGTAATAGGAATCAGTGACCGCATCAGATCATCCCAATTAGATTAGCACAATCATAGCAACCTCTTTATGTTAATTTTTTCATAACAAATTAGTATACGAACATCTTGAAATGTTGCAATTATATGCATACCAATTTGGTACCCAATTGTGCTAGAAAGAAGTTTAATCCCAAAATTATCTTACACTATAAATAAAACAGGTTCAAAACGCACTAAAATTTGTGGCAAAAAAATGTCATTTAGACATCAACAAATATGTAAAACATTGTAAATTAAGTAAATCAACTAACCTTAAGTAATCTCACTAGATCCGGATTGAAATATGAAATTTGCAACCCAATTTCCAAAATCCAAGTGCTCCAATTTTGTCTCCCAATCACACTAATATGTTCTGATTATTGAGTACTTTTTTTCTTCTGAGTTATGTTGCAGAAATATATTCATCTATTTCCATCAATTTCCTTTTTGCTTTATGTCATGCATATAAATGACACCTCATGAAGAGTTGCCAAGGCATTCGGCACCAATGTGCCTTTTGGCAACTGCACAACAGTTGCATTTCTTGCAACTACTGTGTTGGTTGCTTTTGGGTTTGGGTCAACCCGTCATGGGTGATCCGACCCGATTTCCAACATCTCTCATTCGCACATGATGAATAAGACCCGAAGCGAGATTCTCTGCAAATTTAATAGTCAAAACTAAGTAAACACTATTTCATACGAGCAAATGGATCGTATGACCTAGCGAGTTTTTCCTGCATTTCGAGAGCTTATTACTATGCATCTGTTAGGAATAACATAGTCGCTTATACCCTTGATTTTCGATGATATACGAATTATATATATATATATATATATATATATATATATATTGATCTCACAATACCCCATACAGTTCCTTTAACTTTAATATCTCTTCATCAAATCCCTTAATCGAAATATTGTTCGATAATGTATTGTATATCCATAACCATCGACGCTTATCTCGAGCGACATGATTGGCCGGCCAATGGACATACCGAACATGTCTTCCTTTATCACTCGAAATTCTTAAATTTTTGAGCTTGGTTGATTTTCTAGACTAGTTCCATAGATTGAATCATACATGGTCATAGGTAAACTAGCTAAGATAGCAAGCACCAAATCAAAAACTTTGAATAACAGTATAAAGTAATAAGGGTATTAGTTAGAGGATATTATATTTCCTCTATAGGTCTCACACAGTGGAGAAGAAGGGATTCATTCTCCCACTACCTTTTGATGATCGAATAAACCCATATGGTATGAATCATGTGCTACAGTGTTTTAGTTATCATATTTTACACACACTGTATAGATATAATTTTAGTCTTCAATCCCAAGCGACTAACCTGAGTTCTCAAAACAGTCCGCTATTAGCAGGTATAACTGCCGAGATCTCAAATCTAGCTTTCACAGGTTATTTAGATCGGGCTATACAAATTGATTGTAAAATTAATAAACTATTTACAACCTCATCTTAATCTTTCATTAAGGCGACATTGCTTAAAACTTATCTCAATTCTACTTGCTTTCAACAGCGCTAGAAAAGTTTGTCTCATCTCTACTTGCTTCCACTAGCAATAGAGGTGATTTCTCGTATGAGTGAGCCAATCTAAACCTGTGTAACTTTCAACAATTTTGAGCTTTATTATATTAATCGAAAAATAATGTATATATATAATGAGAAGCAACAAATAATATTTAAATTTGCATTAATAAGAAAGAGTAGTACAATACATAAGCTCAAATTCCAATCTACGCATTCCAAGAGACTTGACATGCCCAAGGTAAATATCTCTTGCTATAGGCTTAGTGAGAGGATCAGCTACCATGTGATGCATGTATATGTATTGTACTGATACTTCTTTTTTTCCAATAATGTCTCTGACGTAATTATACTTAATATAAATGTGTTTGGTTCTACTACGGTACTTGGGGTCTTTAGTAAAAGCAATAGCGGCCTGATTATCACAATAAATTGTAACATGTCCCCTATCACTTCTGTTTCTAAATCCTCAATAAATCTTTCCAACCAAAATGCTTCTTGAACTGTAGTCGAGCAAGCTATAAACTCAGCCTCTGCAGTAGATAAGACCATGCTAGTTTGTTTCTTACTACTCCAAGATATGGCGCCCCCATTAAGTAAGAATGTATAGCCAGAAGTGGATTTGAGTTCATCAAGATCTCCTCCCATATTAGTATCTGAATACCCAATCATATGTAAATCTTTTCCTTGATAACACAAACAATAATCCTTTGTACCTTCGAGATATCTTAGTATTCTTTTTATAGCTTTCCAATGCTTGCAGCCAAGATTCAACTGAAATCGGCTAACCAAACCAACAACAAAACATATATTTGGGCGAGTACACACCATTGCATACAAAAGGATTCCAATCGCACTGGAATATGGAACTTTGGACATTTCATCCTTTTCTTGTGGATTTTTCGGACACAACCCACCACTTAAAACTTCGTCTTTTGACATGAGCGTATCTACAAGTATGCAATTACTCATCGGAAGCGTTCTAAGACTTTTTGGATATAATGCTCATGTGACAGAGCCATAAATTCCTTTGAAAGATCTCTAATGATCTTAACTCCCAAAATGTAGCTTGCTTCGCGTATGTCTTTCATTTCAAAATTCATCCATTTGATGCAATTTTAAGTCTAAATGTTCAACAATAGCTAACATTAGTTTTATTGAGGCAAACCTAACAACAGGGGAAAAATTTTCCTCATAGTCTATACCTTCTCGTTGGGTATAACCTTTAGCCATAAGACGAACTTTACGTCGCTCAATTGATACGTCTGCTTTTCGTTTGATTTTGTTAACAAATTTGTTACCAATTGCTTTACGACCTGGCCGGAGATCAACCAAAGCCCATACTCGATTTTTTTCATGGATTCCATTTCCACTTCAAATGCAACTTTCCACTCATTTTTAGCAGGACCCGTTAAAGCCACTTCCAATGTTCTAGGTTCTTCTTCATCTTCTAGAGTTACAACATAGGGTTCCTTCTTAATATCAAATAGTTTTCGAGGAATCCTCGGCCGATTACTCCTATGCAAATGTTGATAATTGTCATTACTATTATTAAAATCACCAATCGAAATTGGATTGTCCTCATTTCTCGCACTCAATTGAGATGTTGGAGGTGTGCTATCTAAGCTCCCATTGGGAAGACTAGTGTTCTGCATAGGACGTTGTTCATCAACTGTCAGTCGACTTTCAAACAGGTCGTTCTCTTCTTGTAACTCATAAAAGTGCATGTTACACTTGTCGATTTCATTCTTTTTAGGGAAGAGATCATTTAGAAAAGTGGCATCTCTAAACTCAATCTCAGTGGCTTGTCCATCGAAGTCCTCACCAATGAAAACATACCCCCTTTATTGCAGAATTTTCCTAGGGATACCTTGGTTGAGTTTAGAGAGCGGAAGTGAGAGAGAAAACAACACCAATAATTTATAGTGGTTCGGCCAACCATGCCTATGTCCACTACCTAAGTCTCACTTAAGCTTTTCACTATATCGAAGATTGATTCCGGCTCAATCCAACAAAGTCTTACACCAAGGTTGATTATGGCCCACACCTCTAAAGCCAATAAGGTTGATTGCGGCTCACCCCTCTAAAGCCAAGAAGGTTGATTACGGCTCACCCCTCTAAAGCCAACAAGGTTGATTATGGCTCACC
>CAODLS012834460.1:0-13614 GCA_948243855.1 Flueggea neowawraea
AGAGCTAATCAGAGGATATACCCACGAGCATTGCAGTCCCCGGGTTACAGCAAAATATACCCTACCAGTTGACAATACAATATACTATATGTGAATGAGCAATAACACAGACTCAACATATATATTATACCTCGTATAATAGCAGATAATAACCACTATGTCATATAATATCAGACAGAAGCTCGTAGGCATAACATAGTATAGTAAACAGACAATAGTCACTACGACATATAATATCAGACAGAGGTCCGCAGACATAGTATAGTATGGTAAACAAAGTTTACATATACCGAGTATATAACAGAGGTGGATAGGGACCAGAAAAAATCGATAATAGAAGGGGGACAAAGCCACCCATCCGAATCAGACAGAGCATTTGGTCTGGCCTGACACACGACTACCATATTACCCTGGTAACTGGGCCTTGACAGAGTATTGATATACCAAAGGCTATGCTACCTCGTAGCTAGGTGTCCCTAATCCCAGAATATATATATAGCAGAATTATATATATATATATACACACACACACACACACACACACACATATTAACAAAGGCAGATAATATGTATTATATAACATAATACCATCTTTTAAATTATCAGATGTAGTACAAAATATATTACAGACAGATATCATATTATCACTATATTTATGCCAACATAAATAGTGATAATAATGATAGCATATAATTAATATTATCAAACATATATGTAGCAGACAATCATGCAACAAAGATCATTTTCAGAGAATATATGTAATACATATCAGAATCAAATACTAGGTGTGGTTATTAATCACACAAACCAATTATTAATATCCAGACCGTTATTAAACCAATTTCAGATTTATACCAGACATATGAAAAACATATAATTTCAGAAGACACAGTTTATGTGTCTGAAGTCGACATCGCACTCACCTGGACGCCGGACCAATACTCCAAATCATAGTCTACTGGAGAATGGTTGGTCGTCTCGAAGGCCAAACAGAGCTGACAAAGAAACAGAGTACAATAGACTCAGACATGGTAACTGTGACATTACAGAATATATATTTAATACAAATATAGACTCAGACGCTATCAGCGTTAAAAATTCTATTGCGATATAAGATCTAGCGCTCACGGCTCAAAAATCCAAATCTATGTAAAATTACGAATTGGTCTCCAACTTTTATAAAATTACACTTTAGTCCCTAAATCTCATAAAATTACAATATAGTCCCTCGAGTTCAAGAATATACTAACGACTATTCCAAATAGTCAGAATTTCCAAAAGAGCTCTTGAACTTTCCGAATCTACAAATTTAACACATTTTCTCGAAATTACAAAATTATCCCCTAACTTCCCAAAATTACAAATATACTCTAAAATTTTCAAAATTACAAATCCAACTCTCAAATTTCTAAAACTACAAATCTAGACCCAAGTTTTCAAAAATTACAAATCTGGGCAAAAACTTTTCAGAAATTGCAAAACTAGCTTGGACAAAACTTTATTCCTAAAAATACATAAGTCTCGATATACACAAAAATCAAAACCAAATATACCTATGGGTTCACCTCAACCTCATGAACACTAATCCATCAACAATTTCCTTAAATAAACAGCCAAATCATCACAAATTAACCAAACCTGAACTAAACCCTAGCCATTCCAAGAACTCATCATATCTTCTGATTTCAACCTAGATTTATGTTAATCTAACCTCCAACAAACATAATCTAACATCCTACAACATCCATTTCAACAGAATCATGCAAAATCAGAAACCCATTTCATTTTCGGCCTAAAACCCATTTCAGAGATTAAATACATGAAATGGATGAAAGGAAGAGATAAAACTGAAATATTACCTCTAGAGATGTATAGGAACGTTGGGGAACCAATGAGAGGCAGAGAGAATCGATCTGAGAGTGAGAAAGAGTGAAAAATACAAATGGCAGACGAAATGGTCGGGGTTCGGATATATATAGAAAATAAAGGGTCACGTACGTGAATCTAAGGTTAAAGTACGTTAGGAGGACCTCACGTATGTTAAAATCAAGGTCACGTACGTTAACGAGTCAAAAATATGTTATGGAACTGAAAATCCCGACATCACGTACGTCACCCCCAAATCTCACGTACTTGAATCATCCTAGAAACCCAGCTCACATACGTGGCACATATTTCTCACGTACGTGAGTTATGCCGGCCTTACATACGTTAGGCTAAGCCTTACGTACGTAAGATGCTTTGTTTCTCCCTTCTTGACTTCTCTTGCTACCGAACTCGTCCCGAATCATTTCCAACACTTAACAGCATCCAATCTAACAAAAATAACATCTTTCCAATATCCGAACTTCATCTCGAACATTCGAGAATCAAATCATACTGAGATCATTCGAAATCGAATGACGTTCCACTAAAGAGATCATCAAAAATTTATCGGAACACTACTGAAAAATTTAATCGGAATGGACGGGGTATTACACATGCCACGTCATTGAAAAATGTCACGTGGATGCTAACATGGATATTAAACTGGATCCCAACCGAAATTCTTACCCAAACCAAAACTCGACCCGACCAAAAACCCTTAAATTAAAAATGCCACGTCAATGCTAACATGGACATGCTGACGTGGACACCTAACTAGAAACCAAATTGAAAATCGACCAAAAACCAACCCAATAACCGACCAAATCTGCAAACCAACCCGAAAATGAAAAACCCCTCCTCTCATGTCCTCTCTTCGTCGTCTTAGGGGCTGCAAAAATTAGAGATAGAGAGAGAAAGACGACTAAGAGAGGACATGAGAGGAGGGCTTTTTTTTTTATTTTCGGGTTGGTTTGCAAATTTGGTCAGGTTTCAGGTCGACTTGGGTTGGTTATTGGGTTGATTTTTTGGTTGATTTTAGATTTGGTTTCTAGTTGGGTGTCCACATCAGCATGCCTATGTCAGCATTGACATGGCATTTTTAATTTGAGGGTTTTCGGTCGGGTCAAGTTTCAGTTTGGGTAAGAATTTCGGTTGGGATCCGGTTCAATATCCATGTCAGCATCACGTGGCATTTTTCAATGATGTGGCATGCCTAGTTAACAATTCAGGCCGATGATATGTTAAATTCGGCTAAAGTGAATGTTTATGAATGAAAATCAATATTCGATGACTGTCTTAAGCTAAAAGTGAATTAAATGATCATACTGTAACAAACTGAAATTCAGAGTAACCGTGAATAAAATTAACCCAAAGAACAAATACAAGCTTAATAAAATTTCCAGCGACAAAGAAAATAAAAAGAACAAAAGCAAATATAATGTGGTGGAATTTTCTTTTGTGCCATAAAAAAAATCAAAAGCTGAGCAATTGATTCCAGGCGGTGGAAAATTTCTTGTGGGTCCCACTGAAAATTTTGGAGGGAGAATCGACTACATACCGCAGTGGAGGGAGCGAGAATCCGTAACGGCCATTCAAGACACCAACTACCCGGCAACGAGAAGGTTTATGAATTAATTCTCCAAATTCAAAACAATTCTCTATCTCATGTAACCCCCCATCCACTATGCCACAAATATTCTTTCATTGCTCAGGCTTTTACTTATTTTATTTTAAATAGAAATCCTCTATTTCCAATACAGAATATCATATAAACCCGACCCAACTCTAACACACTATCTAGAAAACAATATGAGACCACAGTCGCACCACCTGACATATACGAGCTTATCACTGGTGAACACATAGCAACCATAAAGGATGGCTCGCCTGCACTATTGTGCCATTTGATCTGGTTGTGACATATTGCCTGAACTCAATCATTCATGTACGTATATAAGTCCTCTTATCTCTCTAGATAAAATAGCCACCTCATTCAATTCCAATTACTTTCTTTCCTACAAATCACTCTCAGAACTAACTTAGGCATCAGAGGGGAACTCTAAGAACATCATCGGGACCTCTCTAACTTGTTCTCGTTCTTGCAAGTGCTACTCCCAGCCCCACCATCACTGGACCAAACCCTATCACTTATGTTTTTTTTTTCTAAGTTTGATATTCCTACTCAATTTTAAATCAACACTACTTGATTTGGCTTTGTAAATTTAATATCGATCAATGTTTTTTTTTTGCCAAGAATATTGAACAATGTCACGAGGTCTTAGTTGAGTTGATGACATAAATGTGATCTATAAACTATCAATAAAATAGTTATAACAGTAATATATTTTTAAAAATATCATGAGCGATAAAGTGATAAGAATTAATAGGACCACAATGATGATCATCAAATATCTGTATATTTTCGCGGGTATATCCCTCCGTATACTCTCAGTGGGTGTCGTAGTGACGTGTCCCCTAGTTACCGCTAAGTAAACGAACATTTCGTGATGAAGAGTAATTACCTATATAGTCATGCCCATCAAGGATGTAACTATCATCGGTAATCCCCAATTCTCCTTTTCCTAAAAAAAAAAAACCCACAATGGTTAGATCTTAGCCGCTGTTTTCACGTGTCCTTTCTTTTGATCTCAACACTCGTCCTTTATATTACGTTACAAATCATTATCTTCATGTGGAAACAACTTTGTCCTCTCCTCTTAGATTTTCTTTCCTGTTAGTAGTTGTATTTTACAGTCATAGAGTCAGAACCGTTTGCTTGGGCATCTTATTTCCTAACAAATTAAATTTGACAAGTCGGTTAATTCAAAAAATGTAGTTGACTTTATGAAATATACGCAGGGGCGGAGGGAGCCCAGCCAATCCCATCCGAAGTTCAGAGTACCTCTATTCTCCTACTGCTAACTTACTGCTAACTTATCTTTGTTCTTAGGATTTGAGCTTCGTCTCTAATTTTGTTCTAGCATCGGTCCTATTTTTTTCGATTCTTAATTCTATCATTGAATATATATTTCATTTAGGCTTATTTAAATGTTTGTTATATTGAAGATGGATGTACAATAAAAAATGAGAGATTGACACATTTTTTTAGAAAAAAAGATTATAATATGTTAAAATGTTTTACTTAAAATAAAAACCCTTTTTTAAGTTTTTATTTAGGTTTATTACATTCATAAACCCTCAAGATATTTAATTTTTTTTTATTGTCAGCTACCCAAATTCTGAAACGTACATTATCAACCCTTAGCTGTTTATTTTGTATTTGATTAGCCCTAACCAAACTAAAATGGAACTAGTTCTGCGTTGTGAAATATAAAATAAATAATTTAGGAGGTTATGTAATACGAAATAAATAATTTTGAAACTGAATATACATATTTAATAGTTTAAGGTACTCAAATGACTATATCAAACAAAAAAAGTACTCACAATAACAATATGCCTGTTAGAGTACATGGTCAAATGTCAAAGTGAGTGGGAACTGTCATTCAACTATTATAAATAGCACGCTGTGTACAGATTGCATGATGTTACTATTGAATTACTCCTTCCCGTTTCATAATAATGAACATCACTACTAAAATACTCATTCCGCTTTATAATAATAGATATATTTTTTATTTTTATTATATTTATTATAAAAAAATGCTAGTACTATTTTTATTCTATTTTTTTAATTAATTTATTAATTAAAAATATATTTATTTAAAAGATATAAATAAAAAATTTTATAAATTAAATAAATTTAATTATTAAAATTATTATTTCTTAATTCACGTTAAGAGTAATTAGTGTCTATTATTATGAAATAGTAGAGTAAACTTCTCACATTCTCTTCTCTCCTCCACGACTCTATTTGACTTCTCTAATTGCTTTAGATTTTATACAATGTCGTCTTCGTTCTAATGCATATTGAATCAATTCCTTGAGGAAAAAGTGTTTTTAACGCCATATACACAACTCTAATTAACAACTTCAGTTTATGGATTCCAATAAGGATGTTTTAATTTTTTTGATTAACTTTGTTATGTATAAAATAAAAATTAGACTAATAATAATCTTTTATGCAAATATAAAGATCAGAACATCTACAATAACTCTTATTATAAAAAAAATATATAAAAAGATAGGTGAATAGACTCTTTATTATTTAATAAATGAATAATATAAATATCCAATTTATTCTTTATTTTAAATGTTTTGACAGTTTGTTCTTTATTTTAACTCTTTCCAGATTAATTATGCCTTTTCATTTTATTTTTGATTTATTTACTCTTTTTATAAGTTTTTTAATCTTTTTAGTTCCAACTAAATGAAAAATTAAATTAAAATATTCTATTAGATTAAGTAAATTTTTCATTTTTACATTTATAATTTAACAATGATTCCTCTTATTTATACAATAATTATTTTCTAAAATAAAAATAATATTGTTGGTCTCTATAAAGTTTATTTTACGTACATTTATTTTTTGAATATTATTTAATTTAATTTCTTCAAAAAAAATATTTAATTTAATATACAAAACAATTTATTTTTTATGATAGATAAAAAGGAAAAAATGATTGATAAAGCAAGGAGGAGGTGGACAAAGAAAGAGGCCAGCTCACACCAGAAGAGCAAAATTAGAAAAGGTGTCTTCCTTTAACAACAGCAACGATCCCATTTCTTCCTCTTTTTCCAATCCGTCCCTACTTCCTCTCAAAAATCCCCCAATTCCCATTACTACAACAACAAATTAATCAATTTGCCCCCCATCATCATCACAAGTAAGTTCTTCTGTGCACAGTTCTCTGTTTCAATCACATCTAAGTTTGACTTCCTTTGGAAATTCTTTTCTTTTCTTTTTTTCTTTTTTGGGTCATTGAGTATCTGATAATGTTAGGGTTTTTGTAATTGAAGGCTTGGATGAAATAAAGATTTGATTTTTATAGGGAAAAAGTAAATAAAAAAGATGGCTTGTAGAGGGTGTTTGGAGTGCATATTGAAGCTTCTGAACTTCTTGTTGACCCTTGCGGGTCTGGCTATGGTTGGTTATGGGATCTACTTGTTCGTTGAGTTTGAAAGAGCTGCTGGTGACGATACCGTTTTGGTTCAGCTTGGTCGTCCCATGCTTGTTTCCGTTTCCCTCTCAGAAAGTATCTTTGATAACCTTCCTAAAGCTTGGTATTGCAATTTCTCATCTTTGTTATTTTTTCTAGGTCATATTGTAGCTCAATTGTGTTTGATTGATTGAATATTTAGTTGAGAAAATACTCTGATGCTGTTGGGTTGTTTGAATTCATAAATGTGGTTGGAATTGATGTGTGTGAATGGACTGTTTGTGTATTGTTATGTTTTTTTTGTGGATTTGTTATGTTGTATGTGTATTGACCTTTTACACTTGAGAGAATGAGGTGGTGTAAAGAGAGATGGGTGTTATGCGGAATCTTATCTGTCAGATTGATGCGGAGTTGCTTAGTTATGAAGAATTAGTTATTTTGTTTATTTTTTGATATCTATATTTCTGAGCTATTGCTCTGCTGCAACTTTTCGTTGCTTAGGTCGCCCTCCTCCCACCTTGTGCGCATCTGTCATGAATGATTCTTGGGTACTAAACATGTATAGTTGCCTTCCCCCCCCCCTGGATATCATCTGGATACTGAAAAGTAATTAGTTTCCTATTTCTATACTAATTGTTTCTGCAACCATGTGTCTGCGCTTAAAAGAAGCTAAATGTGAGTCTCTTGTGATTAATTTGTCTGTTAGTGTTTTTTTTATATATTCTTTTGACATATGTGCATATGTAGCAGACCTTGGCTTTTACGTCTTTGTTAAACTGATGATGGTTGAGACTCCAGTCATGGAACTTGGTCTTAGATCTATGCCTCATTCAAGTGGGTCTATGACAGTGGGATTCCACGTACAATCATTTGTCTAATGATTATAATTTTCAGCCTGTTGTGAACTTCCTTCTTATGATTTTGTTTATTGGTTATCGGGGTATTATTCCAGCAAGCTTTGCCATTTTATTTAACTCCTTTTTCTTAGTGCAGGTTTATCTTCCTATTTATTGGAGTAGGAGTGGTGCTCTTTATCATCTCATGTTTTGGTTGTGTTGGTGCTATAACAAGAAATGGTTGCTGCCTGAGTTGTGTATCCTCTTTTTTTTGGCTTAAGATGTTATTTAATAATTCCCAGTTCATCAAAAGGATATGTCTTTATGATTTATTTTTCTATATATTTCCTATTCGGCACCTTTTTTTTTTAACTCAATTCTGTGTTTTAGAGTGGATATAAATTATGTCAACTCATTCTAAGCTTGAGCGTGTTCTATGTGAACACCTTCTGTGGGAAAAGAGAAAATGAGTCCATCATGCTTATTTTTTTCTTTAACCAACACAGTATTCGGTATTGGTTGTCTTATTGATTTTGGTAGAGCTAGGATGTGCAGCCTTCATATTTTTTGATAAAAGCTGGAAAGAGGTGTCTGTTCTTTCTATCTGACTCTTAAATGATAATAAAATATAATGTGTAACTTTTATCATTTTAATGTGGTGTATATTTTTTTTAGGAACTCCCCACAGACAAAACTGGCTCCTTCAATATGATATATCATTTTCTGATGGAAAACTGGACTATTGTCAAATGGGTTGCTCTTGGAGTAGTTATTTTGGAGGTAATCATACAATAATTTATTGCCTTCAGCGAATATTTGATATTATTCTTGTGGAGTAATAATCCCTATCCTTGTCTCCTTGTAGTCATTGTTTTCATACCTTAAGGAGTTGTAATTATATTACAATGTTGTCTTCAGTGAGTATTTACTTCTTAATTGAGCACCTTTTGCTTGTCTAATTTACTTTTTCCATCCAGATTGATTATCTACTTGCTTAATATATATTTGTAATTGAAAACTTTGAAATTTTGAGATACACATATCAAGTGTATAGTTTTTTGATTAGGAATTTTAAAAATTTGTTATACACAATTTGGCATTAAGCAGATTTTAGGTCTTTCTTTATTAAAAATTAAATACTTTTACAATGTAGATTAGGAGGAGTCCTGTAATTGAAGTTTCAAATTGAAGAGATAATTGATAAAATCTGTTTGTGCTGATTTTTTTAACAAATAGAAAGTGCTATGTTGCTTTAGATTTTCTTAAAATAATTTTTATTAGTCTTTTCCTTGTAAAACATACGGTGATTAATTTAATCTATTTCTTAAGCGGACAGAGATGTGAAAGTGATATGGTTGGAATTGTTTAGGTCATGAACACAAAATTATGATGAATACATTATAATGCTCGTCCTTCGGAATTAAAAAATAGATTTGATATGGAAGCTCAAAAGTCTTGAAATACATGATTTACATTCTTGTGTTGCTACTGTCTTATTATGCTGAGAATGGCCATGTGATTCTTTTCTGTTTATTGATAAAGCATTGAAGGTTTTTGGTGGTTTTTCGTGCATGACTGCACAACTATATTGCAGAGACCCTGATATATTCTTGAATCTAGCCATGAGACATTTGCCGTTGCCTCATTCATTCAATTAATCATTTTGGTGCAATTCTTATAATGAAAAATACAGGGCACACATTGGATCTGCAGGGTATGTTGATTAATGGGATAGATAAGAAATGATTGTGCGGCTCCAATATATGTCCTGAGTTTGATAGCCACCAATATCAATAGTTTGGTTGAAGTTTGTTTATTTGGGCTTGCTCAATTGTTTTATGGACAAGCAAATCAAATGAAATGATTTCTCCATCGCTTTGCTACCTGTGTCGCAATTACATCATTTATGTTAGCATGACTTAGTGTGGAGAATAAGTTCTGTATTGTAGTTATGAAGTCTCTGTTTTAATATTTCTGTAATGCCATGTCTTCCAAATGGCTCATTTATTGTGCATTAATATGTTATTGCAGGCCCTGCTTTTCATATTAGCTCTTATCGTTAGAGCAGCAAATAGGCCAGTAGAATATGATAGTGATGATGAGTTCATTGCCCCGAGACAACAGATCAGGCAGCCCTTGATCAACAGGCCACCGGGTCCTGCAACTGGTGTACCCGTTCCTGGTGCCCTTGACCAACGTCCAAGTAGAAACGATGCTTGGAGTACTCGCATGAGGGAAAAGGTACTTAACTGTGAATTATTTTTTCATCAATTTGGGAATGCATGATCTTGTGCTGCTTCATTAGTGCTCTTTGCTGACTTTTTTCACATACCTATCTTGAATGAAACAAAGGAGTTTATATCTCTCTTACGACAAAAGTCATACCTAATGTATCTTTCTTCTGAGATTTGAGAATAATTTTTTTATAAAAAAAATTAAAGCTATTAAAATAAGATCTGTTGAGTTTCATCAGCAGTTTGCTGTAGCCAAGTAAAATTTCTTAAATCTCGAAATTTGTAGATTTTGTTATTTTATCATACAATAGTTGTTCATTTAATCTACATTAAAATTTTTCTTTACTACATTTTGCATTAATATATATATGATTATCCTGCTTGTACAATGGAAGTTGGATCAAGATTTATGTCCTTTTGAATTTCCATTTTAAATAGTAATGGTGGAAGGCAATAACATTTATCCCAATTAGACTCCTATCTATTACTACGTACATAGGTTAATTATAGTTTTGTTCGTAATAAACAGTCAGTACCTTCATCTGGTTGCCGATTTTGTTCAGCTCTTTTGCTACATTTCCAGTTATTATTTGAAATCTTTGGATGGTTTCTGATTCTAATTATGCTACTTTTTTTAATCCGTTACTGCATGTGAACCAGTATGGGCTCGATACGTCAGAGTTTACATATAATCCATCTGAGTCCCATAGATTCCAGCAAATGGACAACCAGCCTGCAGAACAGCGGAGTCATTGCGCCATCATGTAAGGACTTTGTGGATTGGTTTCTATTATAGATCAATTTCTTGGACAATGATGTGAGAGTTTTGTTGTTTGTGTAGCATAGACATTGTTCAGGAGTTTATATATTCCCACCCTTTTCTCTTAAACAAAAAAAAAATCTTCTTGTATGCAGTATGACCAACATTGTCTAAAAACGTCCTTTTATCTTCTTGATTGTTTTTTTTTGTGTTCTTTGGTACTTCATGGAAAATAATATCATACAAATTGGCCATGTCTGAACTAGCTCCTTCTTTTTTATTGAAATTTTGATGAGTATTCCAATAATATATTATGTTTCAAATTAGACTTCAAATTTTTGCTCGTTCTATCAACAGCTCGGAGAAAAATGTTTGTGGCGGAAGTTCAAAACAATGGATTGGATGTTGGTCGGAAAAATGTTTGTGCCTAAGGTCCAACTTGTAAATGATATGTCGTGAATTTAAAATATGTATGCCTGCTCGTGAATTTAAAATAACGGACGTAATATCTAAGCGGCAAAGAGTTGCTGCAAAGTAGCTACAATTTAGTCATGGCCACGGTTCATGAATTTGCGGTTCAAGTTCAAAGAAATCATGAATCGGGACTAAACTGCCCAAAGGTGGTTTTAGGCGGTTCGGTTTCGATTTTGGCTTAGTTGGTTCGGTTGGTAATTCTGGTGTTGGTTTGGTTTGGTTCAAACTGATTTTTTAATAATATTAAAACTATTAGTTTAGAAAGGCTTAAATGTTGGTCTGGTTAAAATTGTTGGTTTACGAGGGTTAAAATTGTTGGTTTACGAGTGTCTAGGAAGGTTGAATCGCTAGTTTTGATTAAAATCGTTGGTTTAAGAGGATTGAACATTTGGTTAAATCGGAGGTTCAAATTATTGACTCAAACCATCGGTTAACCTGTGATTTAACGGTTTGGAAGTACCTTGAACCGGAATCGGACCGAGTTTGGGTGGTTTAGGCGGTTTCGATTCCAGTTTGAGCTGGTTCGGTTTCGGAATGGCCATGTCTAGTTACACGTTAATCCATTACTTACAATCCTTCTCCTACAAGAATTAGGACATAGATTACATTGTATATACAAAGAAAGTCTCGACGTTGTATCACAATTGGTTTCTCATTGATTTTTGAAAAAAAATGAATTCATTGGTGATTTGTCTTAGTGGTCTCTTTAAGCAATATGGCGGTGTATATTGCGTTGGCAAAGTATTGGTTTTTGTGGGGGGAGAATGCGGAAGAATTGTATGAAATTATTGATGCCGAAATGTCTATTGCGGCTTGGAGGAACCGGATCGCCCAACCATGTTCCGGTTTCAGTTTTTGAGCGATTTTGGGTTGTCCAGTTTGATTTCGATTTTTTGGGGCTCGGTTCGCCGATTCAGTTCAAGAAAGATTGTGTCTAGTTTAGAAACGTCTTGTATCTTCTTGATTAGTAATAATTTTTCTTGTGTTCTTTGGTACTTCATCAAAAATAGTAGCGTACAAATTGGCCATCTATGAATTAAATTCTTTTTTTCAAAAAAAGAATTGTGAGCATTCCAATAATATATTATGTTTCAAATTAGACTTCATATTTTTTGCTCGTTCTAACAACTATCTGGGGAAAAAAATGTTTGTGGCAAAAGTTCAGCATGTAAACGGTATGTCGTTGCTTGGTGCATTGGTCGTGAATTAAAATAACTGACGTAATACCTAAGCAGCTAGGAGTTGCTGCGAAATAGCTTGATGTATTGCTTACAATCCTTCTTCTACAAGAATTAGGAAGTATATTATATTATATATACAAAGTCAGTCAATTCTCATAATTGGTTTGATTTTTGAAAAGCATGGATTTCTGGAGAAGCGTGACGAAGAACTGTGTGAAATCATTGATGCCGCAATGTCTATTGCGGTTTGGAGGATTCCGGAAGTTTTCGTGTCTCGTAGGGATCGCATTGCCAAGAATATGTTTTCTTGCTAAAAGTATGTAGTTGGTTATTGTTGTCAAAAGAGTCGTAGTACTGTTGAGAGTTCTAATGGTTCTAATGTGTGCTGTTTCAGATGATAATGTGAAAAGGCTTGTAAGGGCAACCATAGGGTCAAGCCATATACACTGGCGGATACAAATTCTATAAAAGATATTGACACGAAGATGGTTGATCAGAAGACATTGAGGTTCAATTTTTGTTGAAGACTGAATTAATATGTATTTTTTATTCATTAATTTTCTGATTAACTAACTATTCTTGAAGTTTTAGCTTTTTGCTCAATGTTAATACATGAGGGTGTTTAAGAATTCACGGATAATATTCTAATACAAATATAGGCTCTATAGCTAGTTTTTGAATTCACGAATAATCCAATCTCTCAAAAACACCGGAACGTTCCCAAGTAAAGCAAGCCTTTCGGCGGAACTTCAAGTAAAATTCAATAATGGACACAATCTGCAAAATCCTTGCACTGAGAATACGTACCAGCATACTATAGTTATATCGCCTTGCAACACAATTTACTTGGCATATACCTTCTAATATGCTTCAACCAACACTCTTAATGAAAACTTCATTAATAGTAGAATTGCAGCTTTTATAATTGGATAACAACTGCAAACAGATTGTCCTATGATTAGATTCTGAATTGAACCCAGAATTTAGCTATAACCAAATTATTTGGATATTAATTATTTTTAATTTTTAATTTCAGTTAGACACAAAAATTGTTAGGAAATCAGGCGATAGAAGATAACGCGAAATAACAAAGAGCAATCATACAAGAACACAAGATTTACGTGGTTCGATCAATAATCAATCTACGTCTATGGGCGGAGCACAAGTATTCTATTATTCAGAGTTACAACTGGTCAAAAGGCC
>CAODLS012835202.1:0-16642 GCA_948243855.1 Flueggea neowawraea
CTCTTCTTGACGCTATCTACCGTTCCATTGACGACCCGGAAAGTAAAAGACAAGAAGAGTTGATGATCTGCAGAGAAACCATGAGGAAGAAGCATGGAAATGGCTTCAAAGGAGAAGATATTACTAAGGAAAAAGAACTTCAAAGAGCATGCATCATCGAGAAGTGGATGGAGAAGAAAGTCAGCTATGAAAACGTCGACGTTCTGAGAAAATCGGTGGCTGATCTCCAAAAAAAGCCAAGAAAAGAATTTGATCCTGTGTTGATGAACTCTAGCTCTACATCTTCCGAGTCAAGCTGCAGTGGCGCGTTTTCATCTTCCGAGTCGGAATCCGTTTACGGAACTTTAACCTCTAGATCGTCGAGTAATTACACCACACCTAGGCCTAAGCCGATCAGAACCAGCATTTCCCAGCCGTTGGATACGGAGAGGTATCATCAACATCATGACAGAAACACATATGCAACGAATCAGAAACCTAAAGGCAATAGCTTTGTGAAGACAAAGTCGAAAGCTTTGAAGATTTATGGAGATCTCAAGAAGGTGAAGCAACCCATTTCTCCCGGCGGCCGTCTCGCCAGCTTTCTCAACTCCATTTTCGCCTCCTCCAACCCAAAGAAGGCCAAGCTTTCATCTTCCTCCGCCGGGTTCGATGACCGGAAGTTTACAAAGCCGCCGCCTGCTGAGCCGGCTTCTACATGCTCTTCAGCTTCTTCTTTCTCAAGGTCTTGTTTAAGCAAGACTCCTTCTTCAAGTGGGAAATTTAGTGCCAAAAGATCAGTTAGGTTTTACCCCGTAAGTGTCATTGTTGATGAAGATTGCAGGCCGTGTGGACACAAGAACTTGTACGGAAGTGAAGAAAATTTAATGGCAATATCAACTAAACGAAGTAGTTCAACAAATGAAGAGCTCAAGTATCGAGTCATGAGCGAGAACCGCCGGATTGAGGAAGTTGCAAGAGACCTTCTAAAGAATTATCAGAAGAATAATAAGGAGGTGAATATGAGAGATATTATTCTCTGCAACGACAGTAAAGAGGAAGAAGAAGATGATGATATGGCGAGTTGTGCAAGTTCTGATTTGTTCGAGTTGGATAATCTTTCTGTTATTGGGATTGAAAGGTACCGGGAAGAATTGCCTGTCTACGAAACAACCCATCTTGATACTAATCGAGACATTGCTGGTGGCTTAATTCTGTAATCCAACCGGAAAAAGAAAACAAAACTTATATATATAAATTAGCTTTATATATTAATGAATGGTGTGGGGGTTTACATCAAACAAATAAGATTTATGTCTTTTCTTTGCTTATTCTTTAACTTCTTTTGATTGTGCATGTACAATTCTTATTATAATTCGCGTTGCATTTGATATGACTGGTATATATCGTTGCTCGTTGCTAATATAAGCTTGCACGAAAGGCAATTAAAAGAAGTAATTGAAGATTTGGCACTTGTGTTCACACGGGAAATATAGATATGGTAGAGAAAAAAGAAAGGGTAAAGATGGTGAGTTAGATTAGTAAAGCAAAGGCAGATTTTCCACACCATGAACCATCAATCCATGGCAAGAGAAAGAGCTTTTTCTTTCCAAGCGGGGTCCTCCTGTGCTTCAACGTAACACCATCGCTTCATAAATTAATTAATAATATGAATTTTAATTTACTCTAAAATAACTTGAAGTTGGTGACCGGAAGTTCTGGTTTCCGGTGGCGATGGTTGCTAGTGGCGGTGAAACTAAAAGAGGTGATCAATTAGTGGAAAGAAAAAGAGAGGAGAGGAGAGATGAGATGGATGTTTGTGGTCTCCAAAGATGTAGACAAAAGGATCTAATCTTTGATCCTCCAAAGGCCTTGATGTCAAATTTGGTTGGCCTCTATGGTATGAGCATGAGATTAAAGTTTTTGATATGTTCTTTACAATTAATTCTTTGTTTAAAAGATTTTCCATGTCATTTATTGCCGTCTCTTGCTTTTTAAACCAGCCTATTCATGACATTTCTTTGACACCTTTCCAGTCATGTCGCGCCCACATTCTTGCATCAATTGCTCAAACATCAATTAATTAACAAGGGTTTAGCACTAAACGTGTCGTTTGGAGTTTTCTTGACGTGGTATCCATATGACTAATTTGATTGAATAATTCGCTTCCTTCCCAATTAGCCTTTTTTCAAGTTTTGTTTGTTTTTCGTAAACTACAAAAATAAACTATGAAAATAAATTATAGAAGTAGATTATAAAATTAAATCGTAAAACAGATTGTATTAAAAAAAACATTAACATGTCTTTTAGGAGTTGCAATATATATGAAATATATATGAAATGAATATGGTTGTAGTTTTTTTTTTAAATCTATGAACATTTTGAATGTTTATAATTACAATTTACAGGCAGTAAATCGAGGTCCCCAACAAAAAAGGAAAAAAAGACTACAATAGATTATCATATTGAATTTCCCAAGGAATCATGGCGACTGTAATTATATATGTATATATGGCAGGAAATGTCAAAAAGGTTGTATTATTAACTAAATCTGATTTTGGATACTAAACTTGTTTAGTAGGCCCTGTAAATGACCTCAATAACAATTCGTAGCACATGCAACCTTATCAAAAACAGTTTAATTACAAAATATTATACACATTTAAGAGGACCACTAAATCATAACAGTGCGATATGCTAATTAAGTTATCACTGCACATTCTTAATCAAGTACCGTATTTAACTATAAACATATTTATTAAAACGATTTTTATTAGCTAACTTGGACTGTAGGAAAAGAAAAGGCTATGCTATAGTTAATAGCATATTTAGGCTAGAATTGCTATTGAAAGAAGAATACGGTCTAGCTTATTGTATTCGGTTTCAATTTATTAAAAAAAAATCGTGAAGTGGCATTTTCAAGGTTATTCTTTTCATGCTAACTTAAATTTCATTCGAAGGAAACAATATATATACAATTTCCATATAGTTGGTGAAGTGGGAAGTTAGAATACTGTTAGAGTACAATGATGAGATTAATGGGATCGATAGTGGTTATAAGACTACCTACCTCCTATATATTCTTTGACTTGCATATTTCTCTTATACAACAATTTTCCAAAGTCCTCTCACAATTAAAAATTTCTTTCTACTTAAGATGGGTAATTGAGCAACCAACATTTGAATTTTATACTTAAAAGGTTGATTGTTATAGTATATACAAGCCAATGTTTGTAAAAATCTTTAATGGTGTAAATAAAATTGTTTTTGTTTTATTAAAATTAGCTTATGAATTGCCATTGTCAAATTACAATAATATCTCTCAGAATATTATGCTGAGAACAAGGACAATTTTATAATTTGGTTAAAGTAAATTTGACCAGCACTAAATAATTCTCTTAGGCTATGTTTGGTTGATATGATGAAAAGATGGTTCTACTACCTTCATAACATTTTTGTTATTTGGCACTTTTTGTTTTTCCCCTAAAATGATGTGATGCAGGTGAAAGGAACGTTTTGTAAACATTTCAATATATTTTTCTCTCATTCCTTCAATCATACATCTAAACCAAACACAATGTATATTTTTCTTTCTCTTTTTTTTTAACAGACCAAACAATTTAGGTAGAGTTAAAATTCTTTTTCTCTCTTCGATCTCTTTCTTTCTATCTACTTTTGATATCTTAAATGAAAACATCTTAACTTTAGTTAATTTATATTATTGTGCATAATATCTTTCATATACGTATAGTATCCATTTGTAATTTATTTTAATTATACAAACTGCTAAAAATACAAATTTTAATCATGCGTACACACACTATCGCGGGTAGTAGTTGAGTAGCTACGATACGCTAGACCTAAGTTCTAATTGAATTGAGTGAAGGAGTGCTCGTGAGTTAATAAACAAACTTTGGGTGCTAGGTTCAGTTTCCTGGCACGATGCCTTGACAAACTACTCATGCCAAACTCAACTATAAGCGTTCTCTCTTTCAACCTTCTATGGCAAAGAAAATGTTGTGTTTAGTTTAGAAAATAGTTTTTTTTTTCTATTTCGTTTCTATTTTCTAGAAAGTGAAAATATTTTGTAAATATGTTCATTTTTAAAAACCTAAAAACAATTTTTTTATAAAAAATAAGAAATTAGAAATAAATTACTATTAATCTAATTTTTTATGTGTGTTTTAGATAGAGATTAAATGCAAAACCGTGTTTTGCTGAGATTATCTTTTTAAACAAAATTTTCATTTTCCATCTCTTTTTTCTAATTGTTTAGAAAACAATGAAAAATTCTTCAAACTAAACGGGGCCGAAGTATCTGTATGGTTATACTTACCATATATATGCACACATCTTAATTTAATCTTACTTTATTTTATTTAATCTAGTATAATCACTAGCCGCACAAACTAAATTCCAGCAATATCTCAAGGACGCCAAGTTCCACCAATATTTTGATTGGTTATGACAGTACCAAACATGCTTATATAATCAATTCAAAAGCTAACTACAATTTCACCATCCCTAGCTATATTGTCAACAAGTCTGTTTAATCAACACTTAATCAGCAATAATTGTCGTTAAGCACACACCTCCACCCTCTAACAAAAAATGAAATGTAGCTATCATAAACTTTGATTAAAATAGTTATAAATGTGGGCAACCATTGGTAGGGCATGTCACGTACCAACCTTGCACAAGTGACCGCTGCATTTCGTGCTAGCAGGCTGCAGGCATGCAACCAGTTTTAATTATGTGGCTATTCCGACTCAGACCTGTTCGGATTAGGGTTTGTGTTTATACCACAAGGAGGTTTATGATTGGTTCAACCCACTTTTTGGGTGTCTATCTAGAAGGGTACAGGATGGGTCAACTTAATAAATCATTTGTGTTGCACCATTGTTTTTATCTAATTATGAAATCGGAGAGCCTCAATTTTGATTCATCATGTACCTGTTTTAATTATTTGGTTCTAGTTATATTGAAATGTTCTCAATTATTTTGGAAGCTATATGTATTTAGATATGGGTATAGAGAAAACAATGGACAACTATATATTGCTTAATTAATAGGTGTCACATTAAGTTAACTTATTATGAATAGTTAAGCCTTATGCTTCCTTGATTATCATGCAATTTAACAACCAATCTACCTAGCTATAGGAAGCATAGCGTCGGCAACCGTGGCTTCTTTTTTTTTGTAATATGGCTTTATTTATTTTTCTTTTTTAATAATATTTTGATCTTTTTAAGTGGATCGAAGGTTTAAGCTTTAACTTTTACTCAAATGATACCCACCTTTGTAGTTTAGGTAAAACTATGGGTGACTTGGGTAAATTAAATGAATAAATGATCGATTTTTATCGAACCGCATAACATATTCTTGGGAATTGTTTAGAGAAAAAAGACATAAAACGGTCTTGGATTATTTCCTTTACTTTTATCTTCCAATTTAGGCATTGGATCATATCTTAAACTTTTTCTACTTTATATGCATGCCATTAAGGATATTTTACGTATTACCAGACTCGTCCTTTAACTACGAATCGATTAATGTTCAATGGCGATTTCATCTCTTTACTAATATCTGAAAATCTTATTTTCTCCTATATATAATCAATCCACAAAAATATTTAGGACTTTATGCCCTTCCCTATCGAAAAGGTTATAATTGCAAACTGTGGAGATTGTCATTTAATGTGATGGACTCTATCTGTTAATTATGTTATGTGTTGTGCCAATAACATATATTAAGTAAACTATCGTGTATGAATCTATATAATATATAGAAATTCTTAGTTAATAAATATTTTCGAACAATCCAAAAGAAATAATTCCATTGAAAAGCTTATAAAAAAATTTGTTTAATTGTAATATAATCAACAATTGTGCTTGTAACTCATTGAAAAATGGAGTTTAACTCCAATACTGAAAAGTGAATTTTTCTAAGTGAGAGCAAATAGAATAACTTATCAAAAAATTGTAATATAATTGAACATCAAAATGTAGTTTATGCAAATTATGGTAAGGTTTGGGGTTGAAAAGTGTTCTAACTACACAAATGCTCGACTAAATTAGGTCAAGAGATTGAAATTGACTCAAAGCTAAAAGTCTATTATGCATTTTCTCTCACGATCGGCTAAGTGAATGTTTACGGTATAATTCTGGCCGAGCCCAAATAGGTCGGGCATAATTGTATCACAGGCCAAGGGTCCGAGAAGCAAGCCCAAAGACCAGGTTCAACAAAGGACGGTTGGGCGAATAGAGGAAGGGAACGCTGGGTTTCTTGGTGAACGAATGAACCAAGGAAAGGAAAGAGTATCTGGTTGCCACAATGCCAGAAGAATTGACCTGGGTCATTAATCTCTACAAATCAGGGCAGAAGGAAAGGAGACCAAATCTCGAAGTGAGAGGCATGAGAAAGGCAAGTCATGAAGAAGGATGGAGTACCAAGAAAAGAAGTAACTCTAGAAGGCAAGTTGACCTGATTGTACAATTGGAAAGAAAAAAAATTAAGGAAAGTCAAGAGGAACGTGTATCAAGAAGATTGAGAGATCAACGGGATCAAATCAAGGCTACAGCTCTTTGAGGAGCGGGTTAGGGAGCATTATATATACAACGCAAGAACATCCAAGAGGGGACCTTCAACACAACTCAAAACCAAACTCCTATACAACAGGAATCTCTGAATTATGTTATCGTCCTTTGTTCCCGTACTCATGTTTTTAATTTTATTAGCATCAATTACTTCATTTTCCAAGTGTCCCCAACACTCACTTCAATGACAAATCATTTTATTTCAATTGCTTGGCATTGTTAATCTTGTTACCGTGTCTTAAGAATACAAGAGACTCATAGTTGATGGTTTTGCTCTTTGATCATCACAAATCGTCTTGTTGTTGAAGTTAGGATTTTTGAGCGCGATTCCAATCATTTCTCAATCTCAAACCTTCGGTTTAGGATAACCTCAAAAACTCCTTGACACGCTCAAAGAATGACATTGTCCTCTTTTGATTTCCCCTAAGGAAAAATACAGTGAAATATTTGAATTAGGCTCCATTTGTTCGGCCTCAAAAATATTTTTTCCATATTGTTTGGTGAGCACAAGGAAAATAATTCAAACATCATTTTCATAAAATAGATTTTTTCTGCTAAAGTAAACGGGGCTTAGAGTTTTTTTACTGAAAGGGTAACCCATATGACCGACAAATTAGTTAGGTTAACCTTCCAGTCATATGACACTCCTTATTTTTTATCATGCTAGGCAGACCTCAAAATAAGGAGTGACAAAAAATTTATTGAAATCATGCTAAAATAAGGGGCTTAGAGTTTTTTTGTTACAAAGAATTGAACTTGAAATCTGATCAATAACATACGCATTAACTACGTAAACTAGTCTCAAATGGCTTTTGAACTGCTTTTTTTGGTTATAAGAGATTAAACATGAAACCTCCTATCAATAACACATGCTTAACCAACTAACTATTTGAACTAATCTTAGGTGGAGCTGTATTTTAAATTAATGCACAGAAAATTGGAGAGTGGGGCCGCACGTAAAGTGAGAGCCAACTATAGAAGGACGCACGGAGGAGCATTGGGCCGAAGCTTTATGGCGCACGTGATAGGCTGTTCTTTTGGGTCTCACATTCACACGTTTCTCATTGCTACAACCATATTCCCCCTTTAATGCGAAATTATTTCATTTTTTTTTCATTTTCTAATTAGTCCAACATAAGGGAAAAAGTTTTACCAAAAAAAACATAAGGAATGATATGTATCAGGATTGATTTATGATTTTTTTGTTAATATAATTTTAAAAATACTTTCTTTTGTTATAAAAATTAACGTCATAGAGTTGTTTTGTACATATTTATAAACTTCTTTAATTCATTGGATTTGGATTTTTTATTTTAATTTTAAAGAATCTAGAATTTATTTCATGTTAAAAAGATCCAATTTAGTCCAATGAAGATATAATTAGATCAATTTTCATATGTACAGTAGAACCCTTTTTGATATAGTATAAACTATTATTTTATGTGGTAATAGTTAGTTTAGGACAAATGGTAAGTCCATTTGTAAGAGATTTGCATAATATTGTAAGTTTTTTTAAAATACAAAATTATCTCAATTTTTTTTCAATAAAAAAGGGAGTCAAAGATGACCGATGATGAATGCCTCCATGTTAGGCACATACAAAATTATCTCTAGTTTATAAAGCACAAACCTGACAATACAAATTAACGCGGCTCACGCAGACGTAACACGAATTGAAACCCATCGTGGACCTCTACAAGGTTAGCTTAAAATTCATTGAGTAGAAAAAAAAACCATTGATTTAATTCAAAAATAAAATACAGTGGCTAGCCTCCTAATTGCGAAAGAAGAAAATAACATCACTCATCACTCGACAACACGACTATATATTAACTTAGCTTGAAGCCACGTCAATTAGGTGCAAAAATACAAAACTGCCCATGGAAAATGAAGTCGAGTACTCTTTTGAGAAGGGTAATGGTGGAAAAAACAGAGAGAAAAAGAAAAGAAGCAGAGGTTAGACAAAAGAAGGGAGCAAGGCAGCTTTAGTGAAAGTATGTGGGGAGAATAGAAAGAAAGAAAGGGAAGCGAAGAGGAGAATTTATGTTGATGATCCCAAGATGATTGTTTTTTTACGTGTTGTGGGCATGCAACTGTTGAGTAAAATGTTCAGCTTTTCTTCTTTGCTCTCCTTTGAAACAGACAACGATTAGAGACTGGTTTTTAACGTTTGGACCGACCCTATCGCCCTTCTTTTTCGGCTTTTTAGACTAAGACTACTGCTATGACCTTAACTGGTTTTGCTCTTGGAGGGAGCTGAAATGGTTTACACTTTTTTTTAGCGAAGGGGAGTCATAAAATTACCGATGGTGGTTACATCTCTACTAGGCATGACTATGCAGACAATTACTCTCCTCCGTGGAATGTCGTTTACCGGTTGAATCGAAATCTCTCACAATGACACCCGCTAGGAGTCAACGCTGGGTCAATTAGCCTCGGAGATATTCGGAGACTTAACGAGAAAACCAGAGAGACGCTAGATCTCGAATCTGGGTCTCTTGTGCACGGGACAACGCTCCTCTGTTGAACCACCTCCTAAGAGGTGAAATGGTTTACACTTATCCTATTATGGTTTGCCAACTCCATTGTGTCTAATTATTGGTAACTAATCTTGAGATCGGTAAGTTAAGTGTCGTTGACTTGTAACCAAGTAAGGTATCCCAATAGTTGATATAAACATCGAGTGAAAAATAGCTTTTTTTCTAAAGAAAAAAATATATGTAGTTTGAGTTGAGACAAATTTTCTTGTTTTAACTCAATTTAAGAAACTAAACTGCTATATTCATTTACTATACTGCTCTCTAGCTACAATGAAGCAGTAATGCACCAAGAGGAGACAGATTTCGAGCAAGTTAATCTACCATAGAATTAATTCATCAACCAAGTCATTAGCAAAATTTGTTTCACAAATAAACTCTCAAATTCGACTGAGTTATTAAAATGTAATTATGACATAAGCAATGAAACCAAATATAGAACAAATATGAGCCCTCTAGATATTTTGCATTATAATTATAAGTAAACAAATTGCTATATTTTACATTCTTAGAGAGTTAGGTATTTGTATTAGCAGTAATTAAGAAATGAATCTAGTATTATGAGATTATAAACTTTTGCATAGTGATGGAGTTATCGTGAAACTGAGGTATGGAATCAAACAAACTAATTTTGTGATCATTATAGTCTCCTTTTGAGATTCTTATTTGATTAAGTTGGCGGTTCCTGAACTCTGATAACACAGAGGCTCTTTCATGTGGCCAGGCAGCTATATTGCTTAGAGTTGTGAGTTGGCTTTGCTTCAAAAAATTTGGCAATTTGTGCATCAAAAGTAGAAAAACTAGAAGAATCGTCATCAAAGTTGAGAATATATAGCTAAGATGAAGGGCTTTCTCTTCTTTTGATTGAGGATAGAAACAAAGACAACTCTATAATTTCATGCAATCAAAACCTTGCTGTTTTGTTCTCTTGATGTGACGTGAATTATTAGCTGGCGATGTTCTCTGATCAAATTTTAAAAGCTTCTTCCGGCAACAAAATTTACAAAACACAGCCAATCACATGAGTTGTGCATTATGTTGTAATTATATGCTAATCTTCTCTAAGTTGCTTTAGAACTTCCAGTTCCCACAGTTATGCATTCTTTTACAACTTTTTTTTTATTAAACAATCAGATATTTAATTTTCTAATATCTCACTAATTTGTGTTTAAATTTGATAGGACTCTTGTGGACGATTAAACTCTCGCCTTATCAAGTTTTAATTTTTTCTTTTTTATACCAAAGTTTTAAAAAGTAATTCCTGCCACTCTGTTGTTTTAATTTTAACATAAAGAAAGTATATATAGAAAATAATAAGATTAACTATAATAAAAAAGTAGACTTTTGTAAACAAAATTGTGTTAAGTAATATTAAATCCACATTTCTCATGCATGTATGATTGAGAATTGAGAAGATCTAGCTGGGTTGGTCTACCATGAAACGATAATGATTTGTTTGGATTTGTATAATCAACGACGCATGTCCAGAAAGCCTTTTCACTAGGGTGTTTAATCAATTCTTAAACTCATTTAGATATGCCCACCAACCAATTCAATACATATGCTTTTTAGCTAGCTTCTATATACACCATACATAGCTTTTGAATTAAAGAAAGAAAAAGACCTCACTTTGAGATTATATAACAGGTCAGTTTTTTAGGTAAATATAGGTGAGCTTTCACATGGTATACACCATAGCATCATGCACAAATCATGCATGGAGGGCGGGGAGCTTTCGTATTTATGTAGCTTGTTCATATGCCAATCCAATATTTGATATGTCCTTACGATATATACATACATTACTATTTATTTGTCAATGTCATAGTACATGAAATTTTCCAAAAAAAAATGTTAACATGTATCTATTAATTTTTATTTTTATTATACAGTTTCATGTCAATATTTAATGAAGAATTAACAAAATATACAAACGGTTATAAAATTCTTGATTGTTTCGGTAAATTTTAAACCTTGTGATAGAAATATAAAAAAAAAAGTTCAAACGTTGGTACTCATAGACAAAATCCTTTAAAAGCAAAGAAAATTATGTATTATTGGCTTTAAACATCTATGGCAATTGTACAAAACACAATAACATAGTGTTGTCTCTTTGTTATAAACCGTTGTAGGTATACATATAGATTATGAAATCTTTTGTGAGGTAGCGAGTGGTGATAGAAGATGAGTTGTGTGAGGCCACTTAAATTGGCCATGCTTATTGGCTCTCTTTCTCCTGCCATTAGAGTCTTCTTGGATAGTTGGATCACAAATTTTAGTAATGTCAATATAGAAGAAACCCTAGTGGGGAATGGTAGATTCTTTAATTTTGAGTCTAAAATGCTTTTTGATAGGTGGCTAAGAAATTGTAGGCTCAGTTAAGTGCCTACCATTGTTTCTTGATATATACGTTTTGCCTGAAGTGGGATGGTAGCCATCGCAACATTGCTACATGCTCTCGTCCAATTCTTTCCATTGTCTTCTTCGATAATTCACCCTTCATCATCGCTATCTCATCATTCTTTAATTCAACCAAAACAATCTGCTCTTAACTTTTATTTTAATTTGGATCAAAAGATGATAATAACCACACAGCCAATAACTTAAAATCACAATTTCTTTTTCAAAGAAAATGAATCATGTGAAATTATCCTTCCTAATGAGTAATGGGCAATGTAAATACATTGATATTAATATGGTCAGATTAAAGCTAATAGACTTCATGCCAAGAAAAAAACTAATAAACTTATAATTTAATAATACTAATTTTTTTTGAAGATTAAAGAATTTAGAATTTGATCGTCAGAAAAAGTATATATTTATAATTTAATGGTCATATTAGAGTTAATCGCTGAGAGATATGAGTAAGATTTAACGGATAACGAAGATATTGCAGGCTAAATGCTCTCATTGTTTTCAACAAAGAAGTCTTAAATATTTGCACGTTAAGATTTAACGACATCAGAATTTGAAGTTGATATCTATATATTAATATAAAACAAAATACATATGTTAAAATGTTGACATGTATCAGTCTAAATGAACGACATTTGACATCTTACTAATATAACATGTGTCATACAAAAACACATTAGACATTTATATCAATTAACTAATTTATATGGTAATTAATAAAATATACAATAAAAAATTAAAATATAAGAACGAATCTAATTTTTTTTAAAAATAAACCTCCATTGCACATTTTAAAAACAAATACTATATGTACACATATTGTTTAATATTCACCATAATAATATATATTTTAAAAAAATCTTTGTATTATTTTCCATATTACTACTATTGTTTTTATCCGATATTATATATCGACCTTTTTTATTAATTTTGATGTATCAAATGTCCCTAAAAATTAATTGTCAAAAATAAGCGCAATTTCTAGAATTGGTATTATGAACTAATGAATTCACAATCAAATTGATTGTCATTGTAAAGTGTGTTTTGGTTATTGAATTTGTTAATATTTCAATTAGAGATGAATGAATGATTATGGTTTATAGAATATCAACTTTTTGCTTCATTAATATTTTTTAATAATTATTCCTTCACAATGTAAAATTTTATCAATTATGCAACAAATGATAATTGGCTTAATACATCGTTTGGTCTTTTTATTGACACTCTATATTAATTAAATTACTTAAGTTCTTTTTATCATGTTGTAAGCTTCAATTTCAGCAAAAATTACGTTTAAACATATCCAAAAAATTATATACAAAAGATCATAATGACAAACATTCATATTTTTTTATTTGATATGGAGTTCGTTAGCAATATTCGTTAAATTGGTTATTGAAATATTAGTTGTCAAAGCTTAAGGGTTTAAAAATATAGTAAAGAAAACTGAAAGATTAACGAAGATATGCTAACAAATTTCTAGGGTAAAAGATAATTATAAATGTTATTGTTTTCAATTACAATAATGTGAGTATTTTTGATTTATTAGATCTAAGTTTTTTATCAAATCTATTATATTTAATTTAGTATTTTTTAAATGAAGTTAACTTAACAACAATATCTTTTTAATACTTTTTTTAAAAATTTATTTTATATTAATTTCAATCATTATGTTAACTTTTAAATGGCTATATAAACTATGGGAGAAAGTCTCACAATATTTAGTTAATGATTGAAGCGAGTGTTGAATCAGTCTTATGTATTAGATGCCTCACACTCCAATTATGGGTGCTCGATTTGTATCATTATTTGGTATTTGAATATTCCTCTTGCTAGTCACATACGCATATAACAATAACAAAGCATCTATTGTTTAATACCTTAAGAGTCCAAATCGCAAAGAATAAGAGAATATTTGAGCATATTTGTTTATAATTACCTCAATTAATTTTCACCAAGAGCGATTTCAAGTATTAAAAGTAGGTATGTGTTGAAGATTTTGATATGATATAAAAATTCCGGTTCGTCCCTCAAACTATGTTCAAAAGATTGAATTTTGCAAACTACATTGAAAAATTCAAAATTTAATATGAGATTCACAATTTTATTATTTTATTTTAATTTTAAAATTTAAATTATAAAATCTTGAATATTTATAAAAAAGTTAAAATATATTAATGATATCCGGAGCATCGTCCGGAGTTTTACACTAGTGTATAATTATTCTTGCGAAGCTCATGGCAGCAAGACATTTATTTCTAAAAATGAAATTTATAGACTTGTCAATTTGATGTGGATGAGTTGGTCATAGAACTAGGACGTCGATTGAAAACTAACCCACACACCTGATGAGCAAAAATGGTAATTAATCATATAAAAATTACAAAACTAAAAAATCCAGGCCAAAAACATGCTCAAAATAGTATATATTTGGGCGCTGGTATTTGTTCGATATCTGGATTCTGTAAGATTCGATCAAATTAAGATTAGGAGGAATTTAGGTAGTAGTCCCTATCTGATAGAATAGTCGATGTTTGACCTCAAGTCTCATGTTAATTAGCTAGATATTACTGTCCATAGATATTGAAATTAAGTAAATGAAAGTTGGCATTACTGTTTTGTTCCTGTTTTGGTGAAGTTGGCAAGCCAATGCTAGCTTTTTTCATACACAGCTTAATAAGATGGACAATTTTCCATTCCTAATTGTGCGGTGAGTATTTTTTTTCCTTCGCCATGACGATTTTAGGCTCATTTGACTGAATTCATTAGTTCTGAAAGACAAAAAAGCTTACCAAATGGTATTAGAATCTAGGGGCATCTTGAATGGTTATTATTTTTTTGTGTTTGATTCAATATCATATCAATATTTGATTAAACTTTCTCTTATTAAACTATTTTTTTTAATGGTTTAGACTATCATTAAACTCTAAAATAAAATCTATTATCATTCCACTTTTCATTAAACCTCTCTTCTTTTTTCTCTCTTTCCATTAAAAAATTTGTTGTTCAAATACTTTGGGACAGTTCAATACAGATTGAATTGTACCAAAGTATGAAACTCTCTCCAATTGTAATCCAATAAAGAGAGAGTCTAATGGGGTGTATTAGACCCCATTGGAGATGTTCTAAGGATCTCAAACTTGCAATTTTATCATATCTTTCAACTAGCATGATCATTTCAACTACTCATTGAGTTTGTGATTTGGTTTTATTGAATGTTACATAAACCTGAATTTTTAAATTTGTGATTGTAGTTCTTTAATCAATCGACTTGCAAATTGTAATCCAGAGTTTGAGTCCAAAACTTATTGAAATGGAGCTTGTAGTTTGAAGCCATAAGACTTGGCCTGTCGAGCTTGGCAAAAGTTATATTCAGAGACTCTGAGACAGACAAGCATAGAGTAAGGGTTGTCTGATGGGCTTTTTAGGTGGAGTTGGTAGAAAGATTACACATCATACTTTTGCCGCCGCCCACACAGAAAACCTTAGGGGTCCATCGTCGTCGCTTTTCGCGTCTCCTTCGGGAACAAAACAGCGACGGGAGAGAGGAGAGAACGACATTCATCACTCATCCATTTCGCGTCGCGTTGCCACACCCATCGCAGCCTTGCTCCTGGAGAGGAGCAACGCCGACGAGAGAACAACTAAGGATGATGGAGACTTAGAACAGAAGACGAGAGAGAGGAGAGAACAACAACGGTGTAGCGGAGACGGAAATCGAATGAGAGAGGAAGAAAGGCACTCAGAGATCGAGGAAGAAAGGCAAGCGCAGAGTCGAAGCGAGAGAGACGATCGACAGAGATTGAAGGTGATAGAGGAGAGCGGCTAGGATTTTGGGTGAGATGAAAGCGGTTGAGGAGGGAGGGCGAGCTAGGGTTTCAAGTGAGAGGAAGAGAGGGAGAGAGAGAGAGAAAATGAGGAGAGAGAAGAAGAGAGAAACAGGAGAGAGGAAAAAAGAGAGAGAGAAAATTGAGAAAATAAAATGAAAAATTAAAATTTTTGTGAAAATTAATGTGACATTTTTAAAAGTGAGTTTACAGAGGTGATATTTTTAATCTTGAAATTTAAAATGTGCTATCTATATAATTACAAAACTTAGCATGTTAAAATTAAAAAGTGACAACTTAAATTTGACATACCAGATAATTAGCACTATGTAATACCAAGACCAAGTCCCCGTTTCTTTTCAACTAATTAAGGCCAATTCTCGATTAAAAACAAACACTTGATACCAAATTGTGGTTCAAACATTCATTATAAAATATGTTATCATTCTTATATTTGTTTTTTTATTAGAAATTCAAACATTCAGTATATTTTTTTTGGTCATGAATATTCTACACAGAGAATTAGAGATGACTTTATTTCGGTGAGATTACATGAACTTTGCTCCAAAGTAACAAAGTGTTGTATGAGAATGGTTTGTAACACATTAAAACTAGAATCAACTATAATATCAAAAGGTTATGAATTTGATTCTTGCTCAGAGCAAATAAAATAATTTATATTTGATATTTGTTTTTTTGGTAGATTGTAAAAATAATTGTAGAGATAGATCGCATAATGAAAAAAGTGAAAAGATTGACCCATATTTTTAGTAGTTGAATATATATGAATAATAAATAAATATGCTTGTGCCATATTAAACAAACAAACACCACCTAAAGCATGTATAAAATATTGTCTGTAAAGGTGAAAATATTGCGTAGACAGTGAACATGAAATTAAATAGTAAAAAGCAAAGATAAAAAACTTTTAAATGTCATTTTAAAAAATCTTAAACAATCCTGAACACATTACAAAGTCTGTTACCAAACAAAACCCCAATCAAAACCAATTCAGACAGAATTGAACAGGAAGAGAATTCATTCGGAACATTCGTATGTTTTTAGGAATTGGAATGAGAGAACGGTTGAAACACGGTTAAGAAATGGAGTAGATTGGGCTAAACTGAGTCAAGAAGAGCAGGCCAAGCCAAGTATTCGTCTCCGACTTGGCGAACGACACCGCGTTGACGGACACCGAGGAAGGAACCACCCAACCCAACTCTACAATCCCATGCTGCCTCTCTCTCATTAAGGAATCCTTCCCCTCCACATCCTCCCAAGTTTCTCA
>CAODLS012835220.1:0-12765 GCA_948243855.1 Flueggea neowawraea
TTTAATTTATTTATTTTGTTATTTTATTATATTTAATTAATATTTGTATATTTATTTTAGAGTAATGAAAAATTTCGTGGAAATAGAAATTTTGAAAATATTTAAGTTGAAAATATTAGAACACAAGAGAGTCAAACTCAATCAAAACTCAAGGAGATAAGGAGGGAGATAGAGGGAGAGTTTCTAATTTTTTTATTTTGTTTAAAATTATATAATATAATTACTAGTAGAATAGTTAATTTATTTGAAAATTATTAAAAAAATATTTGGAATACAATGTATTATTAGTACTATATTTAATTATTAAATATAACAAAATTTACAAATCGAAAAAAATGACGAGATAAAATAGTGGATTAAAAATAAAATTTTAAAAAAAAGAAGACCAAACCAGAATCGAAACCGAACCGACAGTTAAACCGGCCATAACCGGAACCACCGGTTCTGGAACCGGCAACACCCCTACTACAAAGGTTGCAGAATTTTTGTTGGTGTGGTTGAGGAAGTGAGGTGAAGATGGAAGGCAGAAGATAGAAGAAGATCCATGGCCGTCGATTTTTTCAGCGGTTGATTCAGGAAACAAGTAGAGGAAGAAAAATTAAATGAACGGAGACCTGTTATTATGTTAACATAATAATTTTCCTGTCTCCTTTCTGGCATGGCGGAGTTGATGCAAACATAAAAAGGCAAAACTGTACTGTTTTATTCTTTTCGGGGAGAAAATATAAGCACGAAGCGAGAATCACAATATATTAAATATATAATATGTTATGTCAAAATGTCGTAAGTTAAACTCGCTTGATTTAAGATGCATCGACATTGAAATTGAGTGTCTTTACATGCGAAGCCAATCCTTTTAGCTTCTTCTCCTCCTAATCACCCACGATCGTGCCCTTGCAGACATTCAAATATTCAAAATCTTTGCAACTGCAAAGTATGATTTTCAGATTCTCTTTAAACGTATAGCTTTTGCAACCATCCGGTGATAGAAAAAAATTACCCAAACATATCACAACAATGTTCTATTCTCAACTTCTTGATTTTGGGAATATGGTTAGCAATTGCTAAAGCCTCATCATATCTAAAATATCCATCCCTAACAATCAAGCTATTAAATTTCATTGCTTGTGAGAGCTTCCCGCCATTAACTATAAGAATTGCTTGTTTTGATTAAACCCTCGTCTGTGTCCTTTCTACTTCGTCTTCTCGATTCTCTTGAAACCATAACTCATTCCAATTCACTCTCTCACAATTCACTTCCACTTCAATGCTTTCTTCCACTTTTTCTCCACCTCTCCCACCTCTCAAATCCTCACTCTTCTACTTCACTCCCATCACCTGAAACCAATTCTTCAAAATCCTCTTAAAAGGTTCCGTACTTTGGCCACTAATGCGGTCTCGGCTTCTTTGAGGACAGTATCTTCACTCTCAGTTTAATCAGATTGACTCTGCAGTATCAAAATTCAACACATTGATGAAGTCCAATGTCGAGTCTGGTGCGTTTGACGAAGTCTTGTTCTTGTATAAAAAGATTTGACATTTGGGTATTCAGTGTGATGGGTTTACGTTTCCAATTGTAAATAAGGCCGTTTCGCAGCTTAATTTTGATTTTGTTACAGGAGAAATGGTTCATTGTGATGCTATGAAGTTGGGGTTTGAACTTGATTTGTACTTTTGCAATACTATGATTAATGTTTATTGGAAGACTGGGTGTGTTTCTAATGCTCGTAAGGTGTTTGATCAAATGTTGCAGAGGGACTTCGTTTCATATACATCCATGATTTCTGGCTATGTTTCTAAGAGAAATGTCGCTGGTTGTTTTGAATTGTTTAGTGAAATGAGGGTGATGGGGCTAAAACCGAATTCCGTGACTATAATTGTTATGTTGCAGATATGTTCAGAATGTGATGGTTCTATCGAGGGAAGGCTTATTCATGGTTACGTGATCAAGAATGGTTTATTGGTCGATATATCAGTGCAAAATGCAATCTTGAGAATGTATACAAAAATGGGTTGCACGAAACAAGTTGAGAATATATTTGATGAAATCGAAACGAAGGATCTTGTTTCTTGGAATACTTTGATTAGCTATCACACCTTGACAGGAGATATTGGAAAAGTAGCTAGTGTGTTTGAAAAAATGCAGACTCAGGGAATACTTAGCAGTGAAACGTTGACTCTAGTTGTCGATGTTGGCTAAGATAGGAAATCTAGTGGATGGTGAAAAGCTGCATTCTGTTTCTCTGAAACTTGGGCTATGTGATGATATTTTGCTGACTTGTTTATTGGACTTTTATGCAAAATGTGGAGCTTTGAGAAGTTCAATGCGATTGTTTAGCGAAGTCGGTTGTATAAGCAGGATAACTTGGAGTGCAATGATTTCAGGGTTAACTCAGAATGGCTATTTTGGTGAGGCCATTGGGTTGTTTCGGCAAATGCAATCCAAGCGTCTTGAACATGTAGCTGAGGTTATGGGTGCCTTATTGATGCATGTGCTCATGTGGGTGCCCTTAGATTGGGCAAAGAAGTCCATGGTGACCTCATAAGGAACTTGGTCTGGACATCCGAGGAAGAAAAAATGTACTTAACATCTATCATGAACATGTATGTCAGAGGTGGAAGCATTTCCTCGGCTAGAAAATGTTTTGACAAAATGTCAGTTAAAGATACTGTGGCATGGACATCAATGATGGAGGGCTATGGAATCCACGGGCTTGGCTTCGAAGCCATAAATCTCTTCGATCAGATGCTGAAGGAAGGAATCTCTCCAAATAGTGCAACCTTCTTGAGCATACTATCAGGTTGTAGTCACTGCGGTCTTGTCAGCAAAGGCATTGAAATCTTCATTTCAATGAAATGGAAATTCGGAATCCAACCTGATCTGGATCACTACACCTGTGTCGTGGATCTGTTAGGTCGAAGTGGAATTCTCAAAGTGGCAACGTTGGATACTATACACTGCTTAGTAATGTAGAGGCTGACACTGAAAATTGGGATGAAGTTGAACAAGTTAGAAGAGTTATTAATGAGAAGCACTTGAAGAAGACACCAGGGTGGAGCTATATTGAGGGGAAGAGGATAGTTCTTGTTGTTTTGTTTCCGGAGATAGATCACAGAAGCTATCAGATGAGATCTATGAAGTATTGGTACGATTAAGTTGGCAAATAAAAGAATCTGGAGCTGCGTAAATTTCATGATTTGATCAGGTCTGATTGTATGAATTCTTTCTTGTCTTTTACATTAATTTTAGATTAGAGCATAAAAAAATGAAGAAAAAAGGTGATTGATTCTGAATGGACGCCTGTCAAAATATGTTTGGGTTGGCTAGGTAATAGATAAGTAGATGTTGTTATTTGCTATTTGCATATCAGTTTTAATTATGAAAGGTGTTTGTTTATAAGGTGGATTGCCCACATATCATTAATAAGACAAAATAAATTTTTATGACTTCCGAAAATACTCTTGTTTGTATGGGAATTTTGAAAAAAAAAAAGACTTTATTGGAGAAAATAAAAAAATAACAAAATTTTAATTTAAATCAATCTACTTAATTTTTTTCCTGACAAAGAAAGAAGGAGAGAGGATAATCATCGGTAACACACCTTATTGCACATGACTATGCGAGCTCTTTTTTATTATAGAATATTTGACAAATCATAGAATATTTACCAACTTAATTGATCTGAAACAAATACTTTGATGAGTTTAGGTTAGAGCACAAAAACAATTAGCTCTTTTTTTTAAAAACAAGAAAGGAAAATTGAGAGCCAACAAAAACAAGATAGGAAAATCCAATATTGGATCCACCGAGTGAGACTGAGAACAAAAATTCACTTCCCTTCTTAGTTGTCTGCTAAACTTCTGATGTGGGTTTAATTAAATTGTGTTATCCCACCTCACGTGTCAACTAACTCACACACTTCATAATTGCAAACCAAAAATAACAATAATACAATTAATTACCACCTGGTTCAATTGAAGTGAGCTGAGACAGTAGTGAAGAAAGACAAGTAATTTAGATCTCTGTGATTTCTGGGTTCGAATCGAATTGAAGAGAGAGAGGGAGATGGGAGGGTTGGGCACAGCATTTGATTTGAAATCAGGGATTTGATGGTGGGTTCTTTCTACATTGGGATTTTGTTTGGAAACAATGCTCCCATCTCTGTCTCTCAAACCTCTTCTTCACTTTCTAATTCCTCTTTTCGAACGTCGTCTCCTGGTAAAACTTTATCTTTCCTTGGTCTTTCTGCTATGTTATGTATGTGCACGAATACCATTTCTAGGAATTGTGTTTCGGAACTGTTTTTGTGGAGTTCGATGAAAAGCTTTAGCTTCTTGTTGGAGGGTTTCAGTAGTCATTTGAGATTCGCGAAACTTGATTTGAGCTTAAGGTTTATGAGGATACGGAGTTTCTTACTATTATCATATCGGTGTGAAGTATTGAAATTTGGAGTGTTTTTTGAAAAACCCAGTTCCAAATTCTGGTTTGTGAGTGATTGGTTTCTGTTAAACTCAATGAGATGGGAAGTTATAACTGCATGCTTAACTTTCGAGTATATTAATGCTCTGTCCATGTTATGTTGTTATCTTTGTTGCAAGCTGCATATTGGAGTCTTAATTGATCTTTATTAGGAAAAATTTGATTGTTGAGAAAAGATTGAATCGACCGCCACTAAGACTTCAGCTGATTTAGAAAGATTTGGATTAATGTCGACATTGCATATGGTAATTGGTAAATTTGGCTCGCTTTTTCCACAACAGTGAGATGGGTTTCGATGGGAAACATTTGTGTTAGCAAGGAATAATACAGAGGGGAAATGGTGCTTAATTAAGGTGGAACAAGATAAATTCAAGGAATTATTTCTTTTGTTTCTTGATTTAATTGACTGCATTTTGCTAGTTGTGTTACAGTGCTTGATTTTATTGAAAGGAAGCATTTATGTCTCTGGCACTGAAAATGGTAACTTTGGGCATAAAATTAGCATTGTATTCATAGATATTGAAAGAGTAACTGAAATAAATGACAAGCTATGCAGCCTCAGAGATAGTGTATTTATGTACATGCCTTATTTATGGCTATGGTTTTACCTTGTTTTGGATATGTGGAACGTCAAACTAATTGTGCAGGCTTGCGCCTTGAGTTCTTCTAAATTACTACTTTTATTTCACTTGCAGGTGCTCTTAAATTTATTAACAAAGTTGCTCTTGCGTATCAAGAAAAACCATTATTTATCGCAGAAAATGGGATGAATATATGTCCGTTGAAGTTCAATGAGTACATCCCATGTCATGATGCTTCATATATCAACACTGTGCTACCAAGCTTGAATGCTTCTATGAGAGAAGAGCTAGAGAGGCACTGCCCTCCACCTGAAAAGCAGTTGTTTTGCTTAGTGCCACCACCTGAGGACTAAATATTGCCAATAAAATGGCCAACAAGCAGGGATTATGTGTGGCGCAGCAATGTGAATCATACACGTCTTGCCGAAGTGAAAGGAGGACAAAATTGGGTGCATGAAAAGGATCAGTTATGGTGGTTCCCTGGTGGTGGCACGCATTTCAAACATGGAGCAGCCGAGTACATTCAAAGTTAGATGCAACTAACTTATTCACATTTGTTCCCATTTGAAGCTTCTTATTTGTTTAATTGTCATTTGTCAATGTGTAGTTAACACTATTGCCCTTTTTAGTTTCCATTGTATGATATTGTTTCCAATGTAGGTTGGGGAATATGATTACCGATGAGAAAGGTGATCTACGTTCAGCTGGGGTAGTCCAAGTTCTTGATGTTGGATGTGGAGTTGCTAGCTTCTCAGCTTATCTCCTTCCTTTGGATATACAGACAATGTCTTTTGCTTCCAAAGATGGACATGAAAATCAAATTCAGTTTGCTTTAGAAAGAGGAATTATGGCTATGATTTCAGCAATTGCTACAAAACAACTTCCATATCCATCTAGCTCTTTCGAGATGGTGCATTGTTCAAGGTGTCGTGTCGATTGGCATGAGAATGGTATGTTGTTTTTCTGATCATATTTCGGGTCATCAGTAATCATTGTCATGATGCTATTGCTATGGACATTCAAGTTAGTTAAAAACTCAATGCATTTTATCAATTTGAATTAGCTATGTTTCCAACTGATACAAGTTGTTTAATGCAAAAAGCAGTTGAATGGAAAGATAATGAGACAAGTGTGATTCAGAAATTATGTCTTCGTATGGTTTCATAAATGATTTGTAATCTTTTACTGATGTGCGCAATTCATGTTCATACAAATTTATGTACAGCCTTATGGTTCTAAAAAATTTATGAAGTTTTGAGCACTAAATCCTTGCACTCTTTTTGAGCTAAGTTTGATATAATTTTTCTGTGTAAGTGCTTGTAATCTTTTGGGTTTGTGTTCGTCTTTTTTTTTTAATTGACTTCACATGCTCCCACCTCCCTGATGTGAATTTCTACGAGTTATCTCTATAGAGATTGATCTTGATTTTTTATATCTTACATTATTGTATTAATCCTTGCAGATGGTATCTTGCTCAAAGAAGTTAATCGTGTCCTTCGATACAATGGATACTTTGTGTATTCAGCTCCACCAGCCTACAGAAAGGACAAAGACTATCCCATTATTTGGGACAAGTTGACAAATCTGACTTCTGCAATGTGCTGGAAACTTATTGCTCGGAAAGTTCAAACAGCAATCTGGCTGAAACCAGAAAATGATTCATGCCTAATGCAAAATGCCAAGACTAAACTCATTGATATCTGTGATGATGTGGGTGATAATGAACCCTCATGGAATACACCACTGAGAAACTGCATAAGAAGAAGAAATACACAAAAAAATTCTCAGCAACTTCCTCCATGGTCAGAACGTCTTTCAGAGTATTCAGAGAGTCTCAGGGAAATAGGTCAGTCTATATTTTAGATTAGCGTTTTGTTTTTGTGGTCCAAATATCTGCCTGGTTATGGTACTCTCATCATTCTTAATTGGGAGAGAGATGGAGAAATACCTTCCATGTCTTCGATTGGAATATTTAAGTTCTTATGGTTTAAGAAAATATAGTTAAATCATTCATTATTGACTTATTTTAGATATCCTCTAATGTAAATATCAATACACATCATGGGACTGATGACATATTATTATATGTATAAGGGAAAAAATGGAGATGTGTATAGCAACCAGCTGTGCCAACTTGATAAATAAATGACAATCATATGACATGTGAGGCAATAGTAACAACTGAACAATTTCAGCTTTATTGGACGAGTATGCAACTATGCATTGGCACTTGGAGGAAGTTTTTTCATATGAGCATTGATTAGATGAATTGTTAAATTAGTTAATCATGTGAAATAAATTTTCACTGTCTACGTAATTGTTTGGTATTGAACAACACGAACGTAATATTGAAGAGTATGATATTTCTATTGGATATTAGATGCTTTAATTCTGCTTTTGCTTTTCATCTCCAAAATAAAAAGCCTTCGACTGTAGCTAAATGCTAAATAATTGAGTTGGTTCCTTTTTTTTTTTCTGATAAGTAATTTAGTTGGTTCCTTGTTCATATTATACATTATTGAGAAGCTAAAGTAGCTGCAGACTGCAGTAGCTAATTATGCTACTTGGAGAATTGTGATCCTTGGGAGTCTTTGCATTAGTTGGGGTTGTGTTAATTATGAATTTATTAGTATTATACATGTGCATAAATATAATAGTTTGCACTGCAGAACGGTTAATTTCATTCTATCTTTTGGCATGGGTTGGGTTGTTTGTTGTGTCCACAGGGGTCCCAACTGTTCAATGTTCATTATTTTCTGATAGTATGATTTCTAATTCTATTGCAGGTATTAGCAGAGAAGAATTCACATCAGATACCACATTCTGGCAAGGCCAAGTTCCTTATTATTGGAAGCTCATGAATGTCAATGATACGGATGTATGTAACATCATGGACATGAATGCTTATGTTGGTGGATTTGCTGTCGCGTTGAACACATTGCCTGTTTGGGTGATGAATGTAGTTCCTATGAGCATGAACAATACGTTGTCAGCTATCTATGATAGGGGTCTGCTGGGAGCTTTCCATGATTGGTGAGTGTCAATCACTTCTTGATCTTGATTTTAAATGATACCATGAATTCTACCGCGTTGTAACCGTTCATCTTGATTGTCGTGCATAATTTAATTCCAGGTGTGAGCCATTTTCAACATATCCACGCACTTATGATTTGTTGCATGCCAACCATCTTCTCAGTCACTATAAAAACCGCGGAGAAAGTTGCTTACTAGAGGACATCTTGTTGGAGATGGATCGAATTTTACTACCTGAGGTAATTGCTTTAAATTTTAATCATAGTTACGCATTAAGCTGCAGCGATTTATCACCATTAGATCTCATGTGCAACTTCTTCATCACTTGAGTGCACCATTTTTGGAGATTTTTCAATGACCGTCGTGGCCTATGCTCACTTTGGCACATAGATGATAAGGATCTCACTAAGCATATTAGTGCAGGGATATTTATAATCATTAGAGACGAGGATCCGATTACATCAAGAGTCCGTGAATTAGCGGCAAAGTTTCTCTGGGAGGTAGAATCGCATTCTTTAGAAAACAAAGAGAAGAAGACGGAAACAGTACTAATATTTAGAAAGCGATTTTGGGCAATTGTTTAAAGTTCTAATTGCTGAGCACACTGAACTAGTGATGCAAACCCGAGAACAATGCCTTGAATTGCATCAACTAGTCTGCCACGAAAGGTTTCGTTCTGAAAATAGGTTAATATTACCAGGAATCTGACACAGCTCTTCTTCTATGCTTTCATATCTTGTTGGTCTGACGCCTGCAGGCCGTTACAGATGTAGAGAAAACTCGCCTTTCTGTAATTTATTTATTCGTTAACGTTTGTATGTGTAGTGCTTGTTTTTCTTTAACAGGATGAATAATTTATAGAATTTTCATATGCCACCATGTTAAAAATTGTAATGTTCTACAACGGAGAGTTGTAGTCAAGTGGTATCGATTCTGTTAATCAGAAGTCTTGAGTTGAATCGCTCAAATTTTAAAAAGGAATCTAGCATTTCTATTTTCTTTTGGTGAGTTTTGCACTCTGTTTAGAACAAATTAATCTACGAAATTTTGTGGAATTCATTTACAATTTTAAATTTTTGAGTTTGGAAGATAAAAAAATATAGAATTTAATTTTAAGAATTAAATTCTGTAGAATTGAATATAATTAAGTAAATTCCTATTAAAATATGTTGAATTTTCATAAAATATTTTACATATAAATAATATATCTTCTCTTTATAGCTGATCCTAAAATTATCCTATATTAATCTACATTAATCTAACCTCACTCACGTCGTTCACTCTCTCCTTCCTACCATCTTCAAACTCCAAAATCTCCACAACTATTTGTTTCATCCACCTTTCACTCTCTCCTTCTTGCCTTCTTCAACTTCACCCAATGCCCAATCTCCACCACCACCCAATATTGTTATTACGTGAATACAATAAACACAAACTTCTTGAATCCCTCTGAGCCAACCTTTGCCTGACTGCAACAGACCTCTTGATGCACTAAAAATTAGGAAAAAGAACAAAGTGAACGAGATAGCCCTCGATGTAATTATCTCACACTTCACGATTAAAAACAGGAAAGAAGAAAACAAGTTATAATGAATCAGCGATATAATATTATAACGTGGATGTTACAACGATGTCAATTTAATATTTGTTCATACTAACACTGTATAATACTTAACCAGATTATGTAAATTCAAATATATGTTTTCCAGGTTCTAACCTCCAGTTTTTTACTTCTTTCGGATGCAAGATAGTGAAACAAGAAGCACAGAAAAATTATCTCACTTCCGAGAGTTAGGGCTACTCCTACTATTTAAAGTTGCAGAACAGTCTCGAGAGACCTACTACTCCAAACTCATTACTCGTTAGACCTACAAAAATGAAGCAAATGTATCACATTTGAAAGAAGTCTACAGCTTTTATTTAACCTTCTCTGAGGTCACCATGTCTGGACTTCACAATACAGGATAAGTTCCTCTCATCTTTGTTCTCATCGCTCATGCAACTGTTAAAAGGATTGAACGTAAGCCCTAGAAATCAAGAATTCACTTGTAAGAAAAATGAGTTCTCTGGCTGATTAATATCAATACGTCGACCTGAATTTTGTTTTTCAAGTTGATGCTGTTGAATTCAGAATCAAACTAATTTTTAACTAAATCTTGTTGAGCAAGTGATTTTCAGCAAATTTTATGACTTCCATGTTCTTCACAGTTTAAGCTTGAACAAATCATTCCTTTAGGGCCAACAACAACAACAACATTACTACTACTACTACCAACATGAGACCCCAAGTGAAGAGACATCACCCCTATACATAAGAGACAAGTAGAAGCCACAAAAATGGAGAGTTCAATCAATAGAGTTGTAGAGGCAATGTAACCTTAAAGAGTTTGTTTGGAAGAGTAGCCTATTTCTGTATATATCATATAGAATATTATGTAGACTGGAATAAGGAAAAAAAATGAAAATGATGTAAGTTATTTTTCTTATTTAAAACTAGATAAAATTCCATATTTTTTTCCAAAAGTTATGTAATCAACATATATATATATATATATATATATATATATATATATATATATAAAAGTTAGCGAGTTTTTTCCTTTTTTTACTAAATGTTTCTTTACATGATTGACACGTAGACATCTGTAATTTGAAGGTAATTTATATAATTAAGCACAAAAATTAATATTAAGGTAAAAAAAGATGAAAAATTAATGTTCTCTCATACATGTATCATACACCACTAAGTTATATAGCTCACATGTATTTGTAACTTACAGATGTGTTTTTATTCCATTAAAAGCAAATTATTTTTTAAGAAAGAAAAAAGAATAAGGTGACTCGTAAGAAAGCAAAACATATAGAACAATAAATTGTTCTTTGAACCGAGAAAGGACCAAATTTTTTTTTGGCAGAAAAGTATATTTTTATTACCAAAAATGCTGTATACAACAAAAAAAACTAATCAGAACTTCTGTACAACCCAGACCCTATACAATATACCCCTCACTTAACCAAGCACCAGCATTAATCAAAGAACATTAATTTTGTCCAATAAATATTTGAGTATACTAATTTTCTGATTAATCAAATAACATTAATCAAAGAACATGATTAAGGACCAAATTTTCGTTGCTTATTGTCCAATCTTGTTTTGATGCTTGAGTTTTGTTTTGATGAACAAGATGACTCCAAACCAAGCTATATTGTGTGTCAATGTTCTGTGGATCATCGCACCAATCTCATTCATTCATGTGCTAATCAACTATATAACAGGTAATGAGCAAACTAGATTGTTTCAACGAAAGTTTTATATATATACACAATAAATATTTGAGTGTAGTTAAATTGCTTTGGCTTCCTAAGTTGTAAAATTTTATATATTTTCTAAATTCTATATTATTTAAATAGGTAAGTTATGTGATTTTATAATTTAATTATTATGCACAAGAATTATTTTTTATTAAATAAAAATATAAAAATTACTATGCATAGTACGGGTATTAAACTAGTTAGAAATAATAGTAATCAGGTTGGAATGTTGATTATTAACACTCTACACAATGTGAGAGTTGAATTTGTAAAAGAGCCGCAAATCATGTTGCTTATTCTTTTGCTAAAGTGATAATTTCTACATTGGATTTCTATGTTTGGGACTACGCCTAACTAGAGTTTATAACTGAAATTCTTGAAGTAGAAATCCAATAATAATAGCTTCTATGTTTACATATCAGATAAAAAGTGATTTTTTTTCAAGTTTATAATTTCTTTTTTTTTGACAGCAAAGTTTATAATTTCGTTTACTACTTAGATTTGCGAGTTTATAATCAAAATAATTCAATTATAAAGTTTGTTTACCAATTTTAGTAACAAATTTATTTAACCAATAAATACATTATTGTAACAGACTATATACACACATACATGAAGATGTTGATCATGAAATAAAATTTAATTTTTATCAAATATTGATATTCCAGTTCGTAATTAACTTATTCACAACTGAACATGACTTTAATTTGTTCAATTAGGCAGGTTTATAAATTGAATTTCAAAATAAACTAAAACTCAATTCCTGTATTATTTAATGAAAACACAAATAAATTTTTGCCAAACCATTATTCTCTAAATAGTGAAATAATAAATTAAATTATTTAAAAAAATAAAAAATAGATAGATATTATTAAGCTATACATAAATTTACTTGGAAAATACAAAGTGAAATATACATAGATAAACAAACCGTTGGTGTTGCTGCTGTCCAATAACAATAAGCTAGAAATGGTCAACAAAAACCCCTGGGCGGGCATATAGCTGCAAATTAAATAATGGCGAGCGTGTGTTGGTGGGTCATGAACCGACAAGCGTGGGGATGTCTACTCATATCAGGTTCCCTCCTTTTGTATGATGGATCTATCACCCCCCCCTTTTTTGACCTTTCTGCCTCTCTATTTTTATGGCTCTCTCTCCCTGCCCTTCTATTACTTTATTTATTTTTGCGTAAGTAATAAAATTTCATTAAGCATAATACAGAAAGCAATGGAAAATGGATTAACATTCAAATAAAAAAAAAGGAATGTTTGGAACGAGAAATTTCATTAGATTAGCCTTAGTGGTCGTTTTGTCAGTAACCTTCCGTTGTGCATCATGTATGAAATGAGAAATTTCATT
>CAODLS012835291.1:0-14806 GCA_948243855.1 Flueggea neowawraea
ACTGTTCAGAGAATATGGTCATATATATAAATGTGTAATCCATCCCTTATTCTTTTGCGCTTATAGATTGGTAGATCTTTTGTTGTCTCCAAGTTGAAGGATTACCCACAGTTTAAGACGGTCGCACTGGCAATTAACAGATCTGGCTTTAAGGTTTGTGTAATTAAACTTGACAGCCAAAAGCTCCTCTGATGAAGCATTATTTTCATGTAATAGTTTGATGGTATGGATTTGGTTTCTTATCAATTCAACTCAATTCAAGGATGAGATGCTTATATCCAGAACTATGGTTCATGAATCTCATCCATATAATCTATAAACTTTTTATCTGCAGATTGTTCTGCTGCTTCGACTTGTTCCCTTGTTACCCTTTAATATGTTGAATTACCTACTGTCGTTGACCCCTGTTCCACTTGGGGAATATATGCTGGCATCCTGGATAGGAATGATGGTATGTTTTATTTCCTTATCCAGAACTAATTTATTGGACTTTTCTCAATGATTGATATTTCTCTTGCGTGGCATATATTATTATTTATTCTCTTTCTTCTCATCAACATTCTTTTTAGCTTCAAATCAATTGATACGAGCACAGCAAATATGACTGAGCACCGTTTTAATATTTATTACTGTCTCTTTTTTCCTTCAGCCAATAACACTTGCACTAGTTTATGTTGGAACAACTCTGAAGGATCTTTCTGACGTCACACATGGCTGGAGTGAGTTTTCAACAACTCGTTGGGTAAGAGTCTCTCATATCTCGCATGCTCAAAATTTCTCTTAGTTTTTATCTTCCATCTCCTGATTGTTCTTTTGTCTTGTGTATTTTGGATGCAGGTGCTTATCATCTTGGGCCTTGTTGTGTCAGGTGAGTTGCAAAAATCATTTTTGATACAACACGTGTAGGAGGGGGGATTTAGAGAAAAAAATAAGTAAAGAAACACAATCTGCATAGGGTCGAGAACTTAATATTATGCTTGATTTCTTGGTTATTTGGTCTCAGCTGAGAGAAATTCAGATATCATTTAAGAAAGGATCATTTATATGCTTACTGCATGGAAATTATATGTATGCTGATTAGGGATGAACAAAGTCGCTACCTTCTCTTTTGGTTCCAGCATGGGAATGGGAAGCTGAGAAATTTGTTTGTATTATCTTACCTGAAGAATGATTTTGTGAATGTTGAGTGGTTGCTATTTCAAAAAAGGGAAGTAACAGGAACCTGGTCGACCTTGGTTGAAGTCAAGTATAACTTATATTTGTGCAATTAGCTTGCCTTCAATTGGTGCTTATAAACCTTTCAATTGTTGCTTATTTTGCAGTGATCTTAATGTATTGCGTTACGAAAGTAGCCAAGTCTGCTCTGGAGAAAGCTTTGGCTGAAAACGATGACTTAGATGGCATCGTGGCTTCACCGCAGTTACCTGTAGTGGCAGATAATCTTGTTGGCTTGAACCAGCCTCTCATAATCAAGATAGAGCAATCTGCAGATGATCATGAAAAGTGAAATTCATTACTGATGTAAATTCTCTCCATATATACCTACATTTGATAGTTCAACATTTGGTACTACCGTTGTGCCCTGTACAGTCCTGTCTTCAAAAGATTTTAGGTTTTGGATAGAGGTGATGGATCAGGATTTGAGAAATGGATATTAAAGTGTAGCCTTGTTTCATCAAATCGAATTCAATAAATTATTGAATGATCACAGTCAATACATTTTCTCCTTGAACCACTCTTCCTTTTTGTGACGATTACTCCTTGTCCACTCGACATTTGTGATAATGTTTTATGAATTTTTCAATAAAATTGAGATTACAAATGTTCTCTTTATGTTCTTCTACCACATCCTCCAATTTTTTAGAAAACAAAAAATAAAAAACAGAAAACAGTTTTTCAAACTTAATAAGTTTCAATATTTTCTCTCCGAGATTAAATGTAATATGTAATTTTAGTTTCATATCCGAAAGCTCAACAACCCAAAACAGCGAAATTTTGGCCGGACCATTACAGTTTTGCTCACATGGCTGTGGGGCTCCAATCTTAGCAGCAATCTTCTATGGTTCATTGACAATGCAGAGCAGCAGGAAGGCACCAGCGACATTACTGTGAATTCATGTTATATTTAATCCATTTACCTTTCGATACCAAACAGTCGATGGTGCCCTCTTGGTGCCGAAAATAGTGCGGTTGTTGGATGACTCCAAATAGTGGGTCATCAAGGATAAATGCCAAAATAATAGCTGGAAAACTGAGCCATTGGAGGAACTTTTACCAAGGCCTCCATGATTTTTGGTGATTACTAAAAGATTTCTGATACCATAATTGGGGGACATTTTGTTTGTACACCATTTTGGATGGTCCTAAAACCCATCACCTTACTGATCAACCTAACATCAACACTGGTCCACATTACCTTATGGCTCCAAAAGATTATAAAAATAGCAGTGCAAATTGTTGAGACTGGAACAGTGGTTCAGGTTAGAAAAAGTTTGTTCGAGACTTGAATGGGAGGAAATCAAAAGTAACTCCATTCCAGGGATAAAAGGTGAAGCAAAATCATAAGCAGCCTCATTATGAAAAAAATTTAAATGCATTGTTGGAACAAATCAATTGCCTTTCTCTTTTTTTCTATATTCGTATTGCCTTTCATTTATGTCTACTTGTATGGAATTTTTGGGGTTTGGTAGTCCTACCATTTCCTATGTTAAAGGCTTCAGGATAAACATCTCACATCAAATCTTTTTAGGACAAATTCAAGAAGAAACTACATCGCCAAATTTAATAAAAATAAATAAATTTTGTGTACCACTGGTATGGATTTCTCTTTTCTTATTTAAAAGCCTCTAATTTGGGTTTGATATTGAAAATTGTGCTTCCTACTTATGAGTCCTACCCTTTAGTCACATATCAAAAAGATTTTTCGATATTTTACTATTCAAGATATTAAATATACATCAATTTATTACTTATATAATATACTAAACTAAGAATACATGATAACATTTTGCATTGACTTAGAACTTCACTATCATGGAATTCCTGTATCAAAATCTATATTTTGCATCAAATAAAGAGCACACGATGCTTTTGGTGGACCCGCAATCCAATGATCACAGCTATCCAACAAGAATAACTAAAGCTTACATCTCCATAAATATATAAATCGAATGTAAACCTTGATGAAATGAACTTACACAACAAAATGCATATAGCTTCAAAATTAAAGGTGACCAAACATTGGGAGTCCTTCCGGGGAAAAATGGCAGAACTGAGCGTTCTGCCTCTAGGAGGTTGCCTGGATGGATGTCGGAATCACACGCAGCGTTCGGGGTTCGAAACGAGAATCTTGAATCTCAGTGACAGGCCAATTGAGTTACAAGTAAGGGTAGGATCAATCCTGAAAAGGGTTCATACATTGAAGCCAGGTTCATCAAAAAGACTAAACTGTAAGAGCATATACAAGGCATATATGCCAGGTGGGAGTGGCAGGGCTGGTAACATTGGACTTGGAAGCATGAAGAGTCTTTTGTATTATTATGATGAGACATGCCATCCTTATATATGGGTTCATGACACAGGAGGTGATTTCTCCAGGATGGTTAAGCAGCAATACATTAGCCTGGAAGACCTCAGAGACTTTTCTGAAATCAGGATTTTCAGAGATCATCAGAAAGGTTGCATTTCTGTCCGCAAGAAACCTAGGCCTGATTTCTGCTAATCTTTTCAACTGATCGTGAACAACTGATGAACTTTAGTTTGTAAGTTTATGATATGTTGTTAGGGAACATATGCCTGTTTTCTGTTTCCTTTTTCTTATTATTCTATTTTCAGTTTTGTTTTCGCCAAATGTATGAATGTGAAGACATGTCAGGTTTCAGATTTTATTGTAACATGGCAAAATATTCATGTATGGAAAAAAAAAATCAGGGAGTGGTAAATTTTTATTAGTTTCTTAATAATATTGTTATGTTGCTTTATCTTTAATCGGCTAAAACAGATGCTGAAAGCAAAAGGAAGAAGCATGGAACGGTGCAATTGACCTCAAAAGCATCTATCAAGTGCATGTTTGTCTTGATAGAAGCACATTTGGCTTATTTGAGTATGAATTATCGATCAATACGGAATATATTCTTGGGGAGGGTTTCTCAAAATATCAGAGGAGAAAAAAAGTTCTAATTTGCAGAGCTATAATTAACTGAGAAGCTAATATGGTTTGGAAATGCTGGTGCCTGTCATTTTCATTTTCATTTTCATGTGCCTCTTGCGATACGTTTTTGTTACATTTACAATCTTTTCTTTTCATGAGAATGAAATTGATGGCATGGTTGAGATGATATGATGGGAAATGATCATAAGTAGCAGAATTTGTAATGAGTGTGTTGTGCATAATGACGAAATATTTGATAGCTAGTTGGGATGATGATGATAATGGTGCTTAGCAATCAAGCAAACAGTGAATTCTTCAAGCGTGTACTTTAATGAGTATTTAATGTATTGGGGTTCCAAAATTATCATCATTAACGTGGTGATGATGATGCCGATGAAGCTTTATGAAGGACTGAACACAAGACTTCGGCTTTTCTTGCATATAGAACTTCTTGATTAAACTGTTGCAGTAACCATCAAACAGTTGGTTCAGTGTTAATATACGGATTCACAATGCTTTAAATCACTATGAAGACAAAAATCATTAATCAAACTACAACATACCAAGATTTTTATTTGATTCAAACGTATCATATTCTATTAAGTAACTTTCTCACTAATTCTTTTTAATAAATTACTTCTTTATAAATTAAGAAATTAATAGGGTTTCTGTTATCTTTGACTTTATATTTTCTCCCAAAAGAACCTGATCATGTTGAAAGAGTGGCACTGCTGTATGCACGCACTTTCTTCACCACCTAGTAAGAAATACGGCTCAATTGTTGTTGTTTGCTTCCAGGAGCTCCAAAGGAAAACCAGAGTCTAATGGATTACCTAGTTCTCCAATTCGTAATTAATGAACTCCACCAATCGTACAAGGAGCTGAAACTATGCCGACATTGTTTTTTTCACACACTGTACCCCAGGAACCACAAATTGTACCAAAAGAACAGCTGAAGGAAGCTAACAATGTGATATCTTGACCAGCACAGAGCTGATATTAATGTGATTCCATTGCGTCAATCAAGAACATTCGTCCTTTGTTGCAGAATCCCTCACTTTCTTAACAGATATATCCTTTGTCAACTTGAATCGCATTATTCTAATCAGTTGAAATAAGAGGTTTGAAATTTCTTCATGCTAGCAAATGCATGCAGAAGTTAGAACGAGTATTTATTATAGTCAAAACTTATGAATGCCTTACGTATGCACCCCAAAATATGTAGAATTCACCACGACTTGCACGCCGGACCAAAAACAACAATTCAATGCTTGCTGGAAACCATTCCAAATTCACCTAGACCTACTATTGGAGAAAAAATTGAACAAATGTTTAAAATGCATTATTATGAAATATACAGAATTACGGATACACAAAACCAAATTAATTAAAAATCATTTGCATGATTGCAATTTTTTAACTACTGTTTATTATTCATTTTTTTCATATTTTATTTATCTTAATAAATAAATCCTTAATTTTATTAATATATAATTAAAAAACACTTTTTAATTAGCATGGGAACGTGTTTAGTCTTCTTAAATAGTCAATTCCTTGGAGAGGTAGGAGTTTTTTTTTTGAAAACAAAAGAAATACATTATTTTTTCAATTATCAGATATATGACACTGCAAGAAAGACTTCACAAAACTAAGAGGGCATCTTACAATTGAGAACGGGCTGCTTGCGCTAAAACATGAGCCACCATATTCGCTTACCGCTAAATAAAGCAAACTGAAATAATTGGGATAGAATTTCTCATTGTCATTTGTCATCTATTATTCTATAATCATTTTGGCCTAAAAAAAAATCTATGATCATGTTAGGTTAGTTCGTGTAATTAAAAAATTTCACTGCGTCAACAAGAAAAGTCAAAGAGCAGGTTAGAAAGAATTAAAAAAAAAAACAGCAAAACTGAAGAAAGGAAAAAAGTCAGTTAAGGAAGGACATTGTTGCTTCCTTTTCTTTTCTGGATTTCTTCCAATCAATTCAACATCTCCTCCTCTGCTCTGAACTCAAAAAACAATCGAAAAGATTTGATCTTTCTTCTTCAACTCCTCCATCTGCCACAACCCAATTATGGGTCTTTCATTTAGCAGTAATAGAAGAAGACACAACGCTTATTACCACCACCATCCACCTCCACCACAGCCGCCTCCTTACTATTACTCCACCGAACCACTCTCTCTCCCTCCACCACACCCTCCTCCTCCTCCACCACCACCACAGCAGAATTACTATGCAACCACAACGAACACAACCCACCAGCCCTCTTACCCGTACCCAGTTCACTCCTACTACAATCCCGGTCCTTACAATTCAAGCAATTATGGGAACCACATGGTGGGTAGGTTCAATTACCACCCTTTTTACTCTAATGGGTGGGCCCCAGTTGGGCCTGGTTTGGGACCCTCGTCTCAGGTGATTCAGCCAGCTCCTTATGTGGAGCATCAGAATGCTAAGAAGATCAGGAATGATGTGAATGTCCATAAAAATTCTTTGAAGCTTGAAACTGATGAGCAGAACCCTGATCATCACTTAGTGTCTTTTGTGTTTGATGCTATGTTTGATGGAAGGTTATTGATGATTTCTTTGCTATTCTTATTTCATGTTCGATTGGTGAATTGCTAAATTTGACGTATTTGGTTGGTGAAAGTAGTAAAGTTGAGATCTTGTTTATGTGAGTGCGTCGGATTAGCAGTTTGTGACTGGAAAAGCTGCGATTGAATTAGCTCGATGATATCTTATGGTTATATGAGTAGAATTTGGTGAATTTTGGATAATTGAGAAGTATAGGTAAAGAACAATTGAGAAGTAAAGATAGAATGAGTTTGATGAACTATTTCTGGATATTTCTTGTGGTCTGAAAATTTTTCAATATTTTCCTCACTTCCCCTAGGTTTGTGACTACACCTTGTGCTAATGCCTTATTTTCATACTGGCATCCTTAACAATTATATATTGTGGCTGTTTGGATGATAACTAGAATAAGGATCCTTTGCACTTATTGTCTTTTTTGAAGTGGTCTTTTTGGATTTGAAAGTACTGAAGAATGCATCTGAGATTACATTTAACAAAGCTAAACAAGCAAATGATACGATAATATGTAACTATTGCTCAAGGTTGCATTTTTCTATCACATTTTACTGGCCTGGCTGTGGTTGGCTGTTATGAAACATAAATGGTAATGAATTCTAGCAAGTCATAACTCTTTTAGCTCCAGGTGTTGGTGTTAGCCCTTTTCTGTTGTCCTATTCTCAACAATCAGGACCGCAAAGGGCTATATTAGTGAGTTGAAAGGTCAAAGAATAAAGATGTCTAAGCAAACACTCTTGTTACAAGGCATCTTTTTCTTGATTTTGTTCGATATAATTTTTGATGAGTGCAACATTGCTTTTCCACAATAGGCCAAATAAGCATCATTTGAAATGCTGATATATACAGTAATGAATTGCAGAACTAGCGTTCTGATTTGAGAACATCTGCTCGGATATTTTGAGTGTTATAAGTAGTGGGGATAATCAGGAACAGGGTAAATTCCGGAAAGAGAAGATTTATGACATTAACTGTTGAAGAGTAAATGTCCCCTACAAAACTGTCTTACTAGTTTTCCAGTATAAGTGAACATTATGTCATGAAAATTAAGTTCTAGTGTAGCAATGGCCAATGGTTAATTTGATTCTTTTGTGTGCTCTTACAGAAGCAATTTTAAGCTTTGAGCTTGCTTGCAACTTGAGCTGGTTCCAGTGCCTCATAGTGAGAAGCTATTATACAATTCAATTACATTTTAGATTGCAACATTTGCTGGTAGTAATTGTTTGAAAGCTTTTAATTTGTTCTTTTTTGTCCTCTACATAAAATATGTCAAACAAACTTTGAGTTTGCCTGGACTTGAGCTGGTTCCGATACCTCATAGTGAGAAGCTATTATACAATATAATTGACATTTTCCATTGTAACACTTGCTGGTACTAATTGTTTGAAAGCTTTAAATTTTGGGCCAATATGCTATATGCTGAATTAATATTCTATCCTGAATCAAACAAACATGCCTACATGTTTATCTTCAGTGCCTATCTGTGCTCTTCCAAACTCTCATACATATTTTTTTTCTTTTTCCCCTAATAACAGCATTACAATTTTCTACTTTTCCAAAGAAGAGCCTGATTGTAAGTTTGTTCCTGCATTCCCTGAAGCACATGTGCCAGTGAGAATTCCCTTTCAAAAGGGTTTTGCCCAGAAATTTCGTCAGCCTTCAGGAACAGGGGTTGACTTAGGTTTCTTTGAGTTGGATGATCTGTCAAAGCCATCTGAAGAAAATACTTTCCCGCTTGTAATAGTTGCCGAATCATGTTCATCTGATCATTTAAAAGATAAATATGCTGATGACTCTGTGTCAAACCCGTCCAGTCATATGCAGATTACTCAAGCGGTTATTGATAAGAAAAATGGTGAACCTTTTAAAGTGAGAGCAATGAAGCAGAATTTGTGGGTTGATGGAGTTTCATATGAGTTGCGTGATATATATGGAATAGGAAGCTCAGCTGTTGAAAACTTTGACGATATTGACACTGGGAAGGAGTGCGTGATTTGCATGACTGAACCTAAGGATACTGCTGTGTTGCCGTGCCGACATATGGTAAGAAAGAGATCTTGTTTTTACTTTCTTCAACTTATATGGAGCTGATGTTTGATTGTCTGACAATAATATACTAGGCCTTTGTGTACTCATATACTATAACAAGAGATGCTGTTAAGAGTGATGTTGACACAATTCTCGCTCAATGTTAAATTTCACGTATAGTTTGTTACTTAAAACCAGACACACATTGAAGCTATCTTTCCGACCTCCAACCCAAGTCCATTCAAAATTTTGATTTCTATTATTGTGACAATTCAGTGATCCATCAGAGCATATCAGACCTAGAATAGAAAAGTTCTACTTCCATTTTGTTATTTATTATTGGATTTGTATCAAATTAATTATTTTCCAGGAGCTCCTGTATTTACTTCTCTCTAATCCTGGGCGGTACAATTATGCATGTAGAACTTTTCTTTATCATCTTTTGTCTGACTTGTAAATTTCATTTGCATTATCCTCATTTTGTATTTGTATGGTATCAGTGTATGTGCAGTGAGTGCGCCAAAGCATTGAGGCTTCAGTCAAACAAGTGCCCCATTTGCCGTCAACCAATTGAGGAACTTATAGAGATCAAGATAAATGGTGGTGATCATTGAGGATTCCTCCACCAAACTGAATTTATGGTACAATTATTGACCTTCTCTATTTTCGCCTTGTCTTTACCTTGCGTTGTGTATGTACATTCTTATTGTTTGTATATTTTGATCCTTTTATTTGTTTTACTTACTCATGTACAAAGATAAGCGCACATATACAATCTTCCAAAGGTAATCTTTATTACTCTTAAATTTTTAGTCGAACATTTTCAGCCTTATTTGGTTCTCATAGTAGCTAAAGAAACCATTTTATTGACTACATTGATAATTTATTTTCTTTCTATATGTGCTTTTTCTTTTTTCAATTCTCTGTTGAATCTACACGTTATATCAGTTTGAAAAGGCCCTCTGCCTTCTTAAACAAAAAATTATGTCTGAGGTGGAGGAATAATCATTTCCCCTCATTGCAAGTCATGTTTGGAGCATTCAAGGTAGACACCTAAGCAGCTTTGCGATCCTTGGCTGAACCTTTGTACCTGTAATGCTAGGATATTGGTGTTCTGATGCCTCAGATTCAGGATTGAATTTTCAGTCGCTCTCTGAACTATTTTTACATGCATTTCTTTTTGACTGAGCTTGGATTTTCAAAAGGCAAGAAGAAATATGAGTTGGGAAACTGTACAGGATGAACCTGCAATAAATCTACAGGTGTTACTTTTTTCCCTTGTTCCAACAGCCGGAAAGTGAGATTGAGAGAGAATATTTGCTATTGAAGGTAGCTTTAAAGTGGACAAACTGAGAACCTTAAAGCATATGTGTTATCTTTAGTGAATGTTACCTTTGAATGGAGTACAGAAAGAGAAAAGCTGTGCCCTGATACTAATAGTTTCTTTTCTTTTTCAAGTTTGTGTTGTCTTTGCTAGCCAGTAAGGGATGTTGATTTACTCTCTTAAAACTGAGCTCGACTTGTGCAACAATGTCTCTTTTATCAACTTAGCACTCTTTTCTTAGGCATGTGAAACTTGAGTAAAAGTTTTGATGGTTTTAGAGCAACTTAGCATCTTTCTCATTTCAATGACTCTCACTTAAAAGTCATAGGAGATCTTGAAATCCATCTTGTATCATTCATGTCTCTCTTTGATGATTGAACATCAAGAACACTACCTTTGAATATTCATCATTGACAGCATGGTTTTGCATGGTGAGCAGTAAAAAAACAGATGATTGTGAGTGAGTGCGTGTAATAAACTTAGTTATTGGAACAGTCATCAGATCATTTCATTCAAAAATATCAAAGACATGTGATCTAAACTTTATATATATAGATATGAGGAGAAAAGTCAAATGCAATGATTTATAGGTGAGCCTGTCAAATTCAACCTACCTTTGTTCACTTCTTTCCCTTTATTCACTTGCCTAAAAACAAATGTCAAAGTGTTGATCGGTACCAAATAAGTCTCATCAGTACTTTTTTGTAGGTGGTTGTATGAACCGTGGCTTGAGAAAACCGTGATTTACATACATGCACTAATGTCACATAGCTTGCCACAATTTGGCGTTTTCTGCGTTTGTCACTTTGAAGTTTTGTCAACAAGCAAATAGCTCCATTCAGCATTTAGATTTGCTCTAGTTTCGCTAATTACCAGCTGTTTTGCATTGGAGTCCATGTTCAATTTCCATTATTGCTTTCAATCGGTAATTATATTATGTTCATAATTAGATAATAGCTAAAGTCCCTTTTGTTACTGTCTGATTCATTAGCTGCTGCAATTTTCCGACTGCAATGCATTTTGAGCTTTCACTTTCATATATCCGTTCTTTGCATGTCATACCAACATATTTAGGCCTTGTTTGGTTCAATAACTTAACTCACGCAATGCACTTACTGACAACTAAACGAGGTTCATGCGGTGGACGAAAGGAAATCGGTTCTTCTTTGATTTCAATACCACCAATTTTCATATTGGTTTTGTGCAATGAAGGATAAAAAATCTGATAGATCTATTTCTTACTGTTACTGTATCGATCCAAGATACTTCGTTTTTTCCAGGGTCGGTCCAAGGTACTAACGTAGAAATGTTCGCGTAAATATTCATTTTGGAAGAAAGTAGGTAGGTATTTACTTGACCAATCGGCTACCATCTACACTTCAAATCAAGAAATTGGTGGAATGATATTCTGAGAAAAGAAACATCAGAATGAGGAATCTGTTACAAATATGTTGAAGACGGAACCGGTAAAAGACATGTTGGAAGTTTTATCTTATTAAACAAGCCATGAATTCTTTATCAAAATCTTTTACCATAATCTTCTTCTGGTAATTTGAAGTTGCTATGGATGATTTCTTGAAGTTTTCTCTTTTTGTCCTTGATAATTGGAGAGGAGGGTTAAGCAGTACTTACTCTATATGGAGATTCTTAAAAAAAAAATATTTTATATATTTTTTTATCATTTTTACATTTATATAGATAAAAAATAAGGTGATAATAAGTACAATGCACCCAATATCGTCCAATTGAACGCGCATATTTTAGGTGAATAAAAACAATAAATAAGACGAAACTCGAAAGTGTGTTTCCATTTGAAGTCGAAAACTTGGCCACATTATGTGCCTCTATAATTGTTTTTGGATGCAAACAAGAGAAAAAATCTAGAGAGGTCTAAGAAAGATGGTAGATGGGGGGGGCATGTGAACACAACTCATATGTATATAAACCTAAGATACAAATAAATGGTTTCTTCTTCAATGATCTTCTCTTATCATCAATCACTATCCACACTCCATGTGATTGCTCATGTGTTTTCCTGAAATCATCTGGTGATTCTCTTGAACAAATAGCAGACCAAGTGTTTCATTTCCTTCTTTTAAATCATTCATTCGACTAATCTTTATTTGCTTTGAAAAATACGAAAATTTAATCGAATAAATTCACACTTCAAATCTTACTCCATTGAATTGTCCATCTAAATTACCCATTGAATTATCCAAACATTTTGTTTTACAACAATGTAGAGCTAAAAAAGGTAAAGATCAATTTCATGCTCTCATTTGTTAATTAAACACCCTATAATCAATTTGATTAGACTAATTGAATATCTATTACCAAATACACAAAGTAATAAAAGGCATCAAAACGAGCCTTTGCTTAAATTAGGGCATAAAAGCAAATGGGTTTAGGTAATTTGTCACCTTTCAATCCAAGGTGCTTTTGGGTGTCAAAAGTTGGCTCCTGTAGCCACAAGGAGAACTCGGGGAGGGGGAAGAAAAGAAATGTAAATCAAAGGGAGACAAAGAAGAAGGGGCTTCATGATGCTGTGTTTAGGCTTTTAAAGAGGACTACAAGAAATGGCGTAAGAAAAAAGGGGTTGAGGCTTCATGAAAATAGCCTTCAAAACGTGGTCTCATGTCCATCTTGAGTATACTCTTTGAGTTGCTTTCTTACCTAATTTTCCTTAAAGTAAGACATGATTAAACCAAAGTGGCTTTTGTTAGTTACATAACCTTATTTATCCCACTTCCCTTTATTTAAAGCCAAATCTCTTCATCCAAATTGTTTCTCTCCTTCATAGGCAAACAACAAATCCTGATATTGTTTAATGTTGAGCAGCATCTATAACTGCTCAAGCTAATTAAACAATCCAGATTAATCCTTTGTTTTCCAAATATTATATCTTTAGCTTGGTACTTGTAACTGCGGTTTAATTTTAAAAAATTACCAAAGTCATCCCAAAGTAACCTTTAAAATGGGCATGATCAGGGCCACAAAAAGAATCTCAAATAGCACAACACAAGTGAACTGCCAAGTAGATTAAGTGGATCATTACAATAAACAATTATTTGTGGTAATTTTCAATCCCAAAATTATATGGGTGGGCTGGTAACCTACTGGTGAAGTGCTAAGCAATCCAAACCCAACAACAAAATTGAGACCCAAAATGGAATGAAATTGAAGAGGGCAGACAGGTAATATGACTAGTAAGGGAAATGTATGTGACCAGTGGGAGAGGAGATGAGACTAAAAAAACAGTAACAGCAGTAGCATGTACTAAAATAATAAAAAAGGATAGGCCATTAAATAGGAATATTAAATATGCCACCCAATTTGGGGGAGGATATCTGACAGGAGTTCACTCACATCTGATGATAATAGTAATCAAAAAAACAAACAACAAAAATTAAAAACAAATCTGAGCAAACCCATGGCCTATTTATTATTAACCCCACCCTCACACTTACACTCAACCTTCTTCTCTTTCATCTCTCTGTTTCTCCCATGGTCAAAAGCAAGAAGCCAAGCCAAACGCCTCACATGGAATTGCCCCTCTATTTATTAATTGCCTTTAAGCAAGTGTAAAAGAAGAAACATTGTTTATGCAAGTTACAAGATATACCCAATAATGCCCTCCCAATTTTAATACTGAAGCCTTACCAGTCTTGCACCACACTCTCTCTTCCGCACTGCCATTCTCCTCCTCTCTCTCTCTAACCCGTCCTCAACTCTCTCTCTCTCTCTTTCTCGCCCTGAAATAGAGGAAGCAGAGGCCAGAGAAGTTTTAATGTGCACCCACCTCTTATTCAACTTTCTCACTCTCTCTCTGCATTCAAAGACTGAGCCTTGATGTTGGTGTGTCCATAACTTTCTCTGCTCACAGACTAAGACCCATTTGTTTGCTCTCAATTTCTGTTTGTTGTTTTTACAAAAGGGACTAAAAAGAAAGAGGCAATATTATTGTTGTGGAGTGTTGTTGTTGTTGTAAACTTTTTTTTATCAGCTTCTGTTTGCTAGATCTATCAGCCACCTCTTTTCCCTTTCTTACATTGGAGGCTAGCGTTTGTTGCATTTGAAGATAATGAGTAAAGAAGAGTTCTTGAAGATTCAGGTCCCTCCCCCCTCTATCTCTTCTCTTTCTTCATTTTCTTTGCTTCCCTTCAGCTGGTTTTTGCTTCTTCCCTGTTTTCTTTATTTATCATTTTTTCCTTTTGGTTTAATGGTTGCAATCTCTCACACAGTTCTTCAGTTAACTAATTTCTGTTTTCTTGAAATGACACTCCTTTTCACGATGGTTCTTGTTGTTTGGACTGTTTCTGCATGCAGACTTGTGTTCTTAAAGTGAACATCCACTGCGATGGTTGTAAACAGAAAGTGAAGAAAATCTTGCAGAAAATCGATGGTATCCTTACTCTCATCTCATCTTTTTTCTCTTCCAAAGTCCTTTTAGCTCTCAATTTTTTTTTTAATTTTTCTTCAAGTATTTTTCAATTTTTCTTATTTTAGCATTGTGGTATTTATACCTGAATGAAAGAAGCCTCAATTGAGTTTTTCTTGAAATAATGGGTCATCAGGGGTTTTCACCACCAAGATAGATGCAGAGGCAGGGAAGGTAACAGTGTCAGGAAATGTAGACCCAGCTGTGTTGATCAAGAAGCTTGCAAAATCAGGTAAACATGCTGAGCTCTGGGGGGCCCCAAAGCCCAATAAT
>CAODLS012835383.1:0-12328 GCA_948243855.1 Flueggea neowawraea
TGGAGAAAATATTTTTAAAAGTAAAAATTAGTTAAATATTTCTAAAAAATATGTATTGAATGAACTGTTGTGAACCATTGTGAACTAAATTTGTTAATTTGTTGTTTTTAATTAAAAAATTGTTAAAATTATTAAAAAAATTAACAAAATAATTTTTAAAAAATAGATTTATTTTTGGAAATATGAATTGTGTACTGTATATGTGAACTATTGTGAACCGTTGTGAACCAAAAAAATAAAATATGGACAGAAAATATTTTTTATTTAAAAAAATTCAATTTCTCATGAAAAAAATTAATTTCTAGTAAAAAAAAACTTTTCACTAAAAATGGGCAATTTCTCTCCTGTTTTTACAAAAATTGCATTTTGGAGGTTGATTTCTTCCTGACTTTATTTTTAAAAATAAGTTTACTGTAGTAACAAGTTTACTGTCGTAACAAGTTTACTGTCGTTGTGTAAAAAACCCATATAATATTGTTGTTAATGGGCCTAAACACATGTCAAACTCAGTCCAATATAGTACAGCCCAACACAAGCCCATAAACTATAAACAGGAGGATCAATAGTTGAAATGTGAAACAAAAACCCTAGCTAGCGAGAGGCGAGAGCGAGCCATCAACGTATATATAAACATAAATCAAATAAAACCCTTGTAGAGAAGAAAAGGAAAGGAGACCTGTTTCTGGTTTCTCCGTAATCTCTGCAGTTTGGTGGGAGCAACCAAGAGAAGTGGTTTCTGTAGTCCAAGTGTTAAGCATGGTGAACTCTAGGACTGTCAAGGACGTTTCTCCTCCTGAGTTTGTCAAGGCATACGCTGCCCACCTCAACAGATCTGGCAAGGTTCTATTTTTTCTGTTTTTTCGTTTATTTATGGGTTTTCGTTGTTTTTCCGTTGTATTATTTAGTTTTTGGTGTAGGATTTGTGAAGATTTTGTTAACAGATAGTTTCGTAAGGAATCGATGCTGTTTGTGCCATGAAAGCTTTGTGGGTAGTTTTAGTAGTTGCTGTTTGTATTATTTCAATTATAATTTTTGTTTGTAGATTTATGAGTTTCTTCCGTAGAATCTGATATTAGCGTAAGGGTATAAATTATTTTTAGTGACTTCATGAGAATTACAAGTTCAAATTTCAGTTCTTATGTGATGTTATACTGTTATACTGGACTGTCACAAATGAAGACAATGTTTATCTGTTATGATCTCTGAGAAACTTCAATTCGAACTTTTATTTTGCACTGTTGGTGGAAATTGTGAAATGGGTAATTTTTTGACAGCTACTGACTGTTTTGGTTTTACTTGAATACTTCTGGTTATCAATCTAAATACTATTATTCAAACTCTTGCTTTGTTTATAATTTAATGTCATTGTCAAAAAAATTTGATTCAGCTTCTTTTTGTTCATTCTATTGGTGTTTATAACAGATTGAGTTGCCCTCTTAGACTGATATCGTGAAGACTGGTACACTCAAGGAGCTAGCACCCTATGATCCTGATTGGTACTACATTAGAGCGGGTGAGCCGACCATTTTCTCTCTACCTCTCTGTCATAATGCATGCGTCCGTTGTATTATGCTAATTACTGTTATAAATTTTGTTCTCAAGCCTTTCAATTTTTAATATTAAATGTAGCCTCAATGGCAAGGAAGATATACTTGAAGGGAGGCCGTGGCGTTGGTGTTTTCTGAAGAATTTATGGCGGGAGCAAGAGAAGTGGAAGTCGTCCACCTCATTTTGGCAAAAGTAGTGGAGCTATTGCTCGTCACATTCTTCAACAATTAACTGACATGAACATTGTTGAACTTGATCCAAAAGGGTAAGTCTAGACTGTTTCATGCATGGCTTCTTATTGTCAGATTATAGGATCCCTACAAGCTAAGTTGTTCATACTAAGACCATCATGTGTTGTGTTATTGATTTATATGCTTTCTCGTTGCTGCAGCGGGAGGAGAATCAGTTCAAGTGGTCAATGCGATCTGGATCAAGTTGCTGGGAGGACTGTTGGTGCGCCATTGGTGAACATCCCTCAGCAGACCAGTTAATTTTATTAGTTTTGAGATACTTGATGTTATGAAAATTTTGGTGCCCCTGTGAGTGTCTTCTGTAGAAGTATTCTGCTGCTATTTCATTCCCCTGATCAGGCAAAAAAGAAATTTTGGTTCTGCTTATTAGCTCCTCTGAGGAAAGCTCAAAATTCAAAAGAGTTTTACGCTTTTGCTTGTAATTTGTGTGTCGCAACTGCTGTCAATTCGAATTTGCGTTTCTTGAGGAGTAGCCAGTAATAGTCAAAGCAGTTTTGCAACTTGTTCTTGAAAAAATAATTATATCTATTTTTCATTTTTTTAATCAAAGAAGGCGATATTTTACAAATTTTATTAATTAGTCTTCACTTACATCTATTTTTTCATTTTGAAAAATTATAAGATGCACCACTATATATGTCTTCAAGGAGAGAGGAATGAGTCGATGGTGTATAGAGGTTTAAGATTTAAATTATGCTTAAAGAAAAATTGTAAAATCTATTAGAAAACAAAAGATTATCTTGTATATATTATAATTTGTAGCTCTTCAAATAACGGACTTAAAAATTAATGCATGCATAGCAATTATATCTATTTTTTGTTCTGATTAAAAAATTATCGTGTATCATTTTTTTCTTTCCTTGGCAACACAAAATTAAATCTGTTTTTATTAGGCAGTGAATATTGATGGATTTATCAATCTATTTGGTCGACCTTAAAACAAAAAAGGTAAGAAATAAAACAGAACAAGTGAAATCGACTAGAAATTTTAGAAGTTTGTCAAACAACCGGTGGAGTTGAGCGGGTGGCTCCGCCACTTCTTAGACCGCATCACTGCTGCTTGCTATAATACAAAACGGCATTATAAAGATTGCTGAGAAAATTTTGAATAAAATATCTTCAATTTATGGTGGAACTCGTTGATGGCCGCAATAAAAATCATTTGCAGATTGTTGTTTTGCATAGAAAAGAAAATGTATTTGACCTTTATTGCAAATGAAAATCTCTTAATCACCAAAACTGGAATTGACTATAACTTGTTGCATTATGCTGCAATCAATCAGAATTCTAAAGAAGAATCAGAGCTTGTATTTGGCTCTCCAACACATGCATGAGTATTAAAATGGTTCAACATCAATCCAAATCTTTTATCATTTCATGCATATACTTGTTTGGCAAACCTTTTTCCTTCATTTTATTAATATTCACAATTATATATTTTCATATATTTTACACACCAACAATATTAATATGTGCATAATTAAATTGTCAAATAGAATTTAGTTGAACTCGGGGATAAATATTGATGCTAAATTAACGTCATAAAAAAATTGATCATAATTAATTAATTCTAAAACAAATCAAAGAATCTATAGTTTGGGTTAGGAATAGTTATATCAAATGATGTTATTTTTATATTTTTGTTGGATTATAATTATTTTTGCGTAATACTAGACAAAAATAGCACAAAACCATCGCATGCATAAGTGTGGTGCTAAATTATTTTCATGAAAAAGCATGACTCGATGGTGTAATAGAGGTTTAAGATTTAAATTATACTTAGACCGTAAAAGTAAATTTATTAAAAAATAAAAGATTGTATTGTATCTATTATAATTTGTCTCCCTATATAATCAGCTTGAAAAATAATGCATGCTAGTAATTATATCTATTTTTTTGCTCCAATTAAAAATTTATAAGTTGCATTATTACATATCTTAAAGGAGAGAGCAATGTCTGATGCTAAGTACGTTGTTGGAGCTATTTTAAATTGTTTTGTTTCTGATATGACATAATTTGGTTGTATAATTCAGCCATGTCGTCACTTGTTAGAGCTCAGTAGCAATGTTCTTATTAGCTGTGTTTGCCGACAAGCGAATAATGTCGCTCATGTTCTTACTAGGGCGTCCCATTTATATGCTAGTCTTTTTATTTAGCAAGAGACTCCAAACTTCCTTTAGTCTCTCTTATAAATTGATTTATTTGGTTTTTCTTAATAAAATTATTCTTCTTTTTTTTTTTAAAAAAAGGAGAGAGCAATGACTCAATGTCGCTAATTAGTGGTTAATTTATTGCTTTGTAGCTTCTCATTTAATGGACTCAAAAATAATGCATGCGTAGTAATTATATCTTGTAAATATTATAATTGGTAGCTTCTTATTAAAAAATTATCGTGTATTATTATTTTTTCCTTCACAACACAAAAATTTAAGTATTTTTTTTTTAATTTAACAGTGCCACAATGGATTTATCAATCCATTTGCAAATTAATATCATGAAAAAAATTGAGAATAATTAATTTATTCTGAAAAGAAAATCAAAGAATCCATAGTCTAGCTTGAGAATGGTTTATATCAAATGATGTTATTTTTATATTTTTATTGAATTATAATTATTCTGACTTGACACTAGACTAATTCACACTGCAAAATAGACTAGAACAACAGAGATTCATTACTTGCACATAACACTAGAGGCAGATGTTTGATTGTGATTCTAAAAGCAGGTTTGTCAGAGTTAGACTCTATTTTTCAGCCTTAATTGTTGATTTTTGTTGTAGCCATGATAATTTCCCATTTCCCCTCAAAATAAAATATAAGTTCCACCATCACATATCCTAAAGGAAATTTAAATTGTAATATAAGTGAAATTTTGGCTTTTTGCTGACTTATCTTTGTTCTCAAGTCTCTTTTTTAATTTTCTTTTCATGGACCTCAACAATTGATCAAACGCAATACTCCCCCATGGTTAATCAATGTACAATCCAGATTCAACCATATCAAAATCTAAATGAGTTAAAGATGTCCCACGCTTATTATTCATTATAAACCAGAGAGTGAAGAAAAGAACGACAATATTCACTTCATCTTCATTAGATTGCTATCTTCGTGCCCTCACAAACTCAAGCAAAGCGGCCTTGTGCACTATCTTTGAATTAGCAAAATATTTGCTCATCAAGTCTCCACAAAAATTCAAAGCAGTTGCACTATTAGAATCACTATAGCACTTCAATCCAATGACAAAAACAAATTTCTCAATTCCAAATTATAACTTCTTGCCAACATTAAACCACATCTCATCCTTACGATCACATTGAACCTCCCTCAAAACCAAAGAATGAACCAATTGGGGCTGTCCAATAATCATTTCCATATCCAACAAATGACCAAAACGTGTCTTATTGAGCATAACAAGTTGCGGTTCATCCAAACCTTGTTTTAACATTGTAGCGACATCAACTTGGCAATTAAATGAATCCTTGTAAGGAAAGCTTATTTAAGATCTGCTAAATATGTCAGAGCCTGGCAAAAAGAAGCAGTAACTCAAATGAATACAAAACAAGGATACAACTATGAACACTTGGTAAAAGACAAACATAAGTAACAAACAATCAACAGTACAAAACATGAACAAGGATTTGGAAATTATAATACCGCCTGTTGAGGGAAAATAAATATTATAATTACAAGAAAAGCCACGCTGCGTAATTTCCTCTCTACATTTTCTTTAACACATCAAAATAAATAAACATTGAAAAAAAACCTGATGTGCCCATTCGCATTTTAACTCACAAACTCTTTGCCGCATCAACAAAAATATCCTTAGTCTTGGTTTTTAGACGAGTTTAAGGGGTATGTTGAGCACTTTTAAGAGTAGAGGGTGCCAGAAGAACAAAGTGTGAAAGTTGAGGGGGTGATTTTGATGTTAGGCCTAAAAAAGGGCAAAAAAAAAAAAAACCTCATGTCACTCCACTCACTCTAATAATCTTCAGTTTTTGTCTCCCAACTCAGCTTCGGTCGCGGTCTCCCACCAGCCAAACCCTAGAACACACTGATCTCACCACCACCACAATCACACGCAAATGGGCTTCAAGCACCTCCTCTCCCTCGCTCGCCGGTCCCACTCTCCACGTGTCCTCTCCACATCCGTCCGATCCCTCTCCACTGATGCCTCCCTCGCCACGTCATCCCCTTCATCCCCTCCCCTCGCAGACCAGAAAGTCATGCTTTACGACCAACTCGCCGAATCCGTCAAAGCCAAGCTCAAAATCCTAGAAAACCCGGATCCCAGATTCCTCAAATTCGGGTCGCCCCACCCGGTTCTCCGCTCCCATGCCCACATCCTCTCCGCCCCTGAGACCAAAGTCACTACCCTCCCCAATGGCCTCCGTATCGCCACCGAGTCGAATCTGGCAGCTAAGACTGCCACGATCGGGGTTTGGATCGACGCTGGGTCACGGTTCGAGTCCGACGAGACGAATGGGACGGCTCATTTCTTGGAGCATATGATTTTCAAGGGGACAGAGCGGCGTGCGGCCAGGGATTTGGAGGAGGAGATTGAGAATATGGGGGCACATTTGAATGCTTATACGAGCAGAGAGCAGACTGCATATTATGCGAAGGTTGTGGATAAGGATGCGAAGCAGGTTTTGGATATTTTGGCTGATATTTTGCAGAATTCAAAGTTTCAGGAGAATAGGATCAACCGCGAAAGGGACGTCATTTTGAGGGAGATGGAGGAGGTTAGTGATTTTGTTGGTTTATTGGATTTGGGTTTTGGTCTGTTTGTTGATTTTACTAGTAAAGATTTGTGCTTTTAAAAAAATGAGTGAAATTATTGCTTTTAGCTATGATTGGGTGAATTTTGCAGTTTGTGAATTTAAGTTTATGGGATTTTTAGATTAGTGCTTTTGGTGGGTTATATGTGATAAGTGGCTGCTGCGATTTTGTGCCTGAGTTGATGTGTCTGCATGTGAAAGTTGATTGATTTAATGTATTAGTTGTTATTCAGTTGCTTAACTAGTGCAAGTGTTCCTGGGTGCAGCATACTTGAGTCATTGTAAACAATTGAACTGTTCTATTTGGGTTACTTGATACTCAAGAAGTTTTAATTGATGGAAATTGCGCCTTTATATCTATTGCTTCCAACTATTGAAGATGACTTGTGGACTTTCTGGTTTGTAGGTTGAGGGACAAACTGAAGAAGTTATTTTTGATCACTTGCATGCAACTGCCTTCCAGTACACTCCTCTGGGCAGAACTATTCTTGGATCAGCTTATAATGTGAAGTCAATCACAAAGGCTGACCTTCAAAACTATATAAAGACACACTACACTGCTCCTAGAACGGTACAAAATGAATGATGGGGTTTTGGTTTATTAAATTTAACTGTACTCGCATTCTCTCTTGAGTTTACTTTCTGCAACCTTCATTTCAGGTTATTGTTGCCAGTGGAGCTGTTAAGCATGAGGACATTGTCGAGGAAGTTAAGACATTGTTTAATAAGTTATCAGATGATCCTACCACTGCTTCTCAGTTGATTGCTAAAGAGCCTACATTTTTCACTGGTTCTGAGGTGGGAATATGTGATTTGGTACAATTATTTATCGAATGTGGTTACTATCTTGTGTTTTAATTATTTTTGTGACAACTTTAGGTTAGGATAATAAATGACGACAATCCTCTGGCACAATTTGCGGTTGCTTTCGAAGGAACATCTTGGACAGATCCAGATTCCATTGCTCTGATGGTAATGCAGGTAATGTTGGGCTCATGGAGTAAAAGTTCTGGAGGTGGAAAACACATGGGGTAAGGTTTCAATCGCTCATACCTGCACATTTTACTGTTCTCTGGTTAGCACATGCATTGATTTAATTTTGGTCCTTGAACAGTTCTGAGCTAGCACAAAGGGTTGCCATTAATGAAATAGCTGAAAGCTTTATGGCTTTCAACACTAACTACAAAGACACAGGCTTGTTTGGTGTTTATGCTGTTGCAAAGGTGAGGTTCTTATCTATTTATATGTAGAAGCATTTAAGCTTCCAATTGTTATTTGAATGATGTGAAAAATTAGTAAAAACAATGGTAACATATTGTTGGTTACTGGAACCAATGATTTCAGATGGTACATAATTCCGAGGGAGAGGAATGCATTAAAGATATTTACGTTAGCATTCTTCTTTGAAAAGCCCAAGGGGGGTGGGAATGTCATGAATTACTGTTCACATGTTGGTCTGTGGGAATGATTGATTATTGAACTTTGCAGAATAGAAAAAATGTTTGTTGGTGGATGTCTTCACAATATGTAGTGGTAAAATAGGGGAGTTAATTTGAATTTTTGGCAGCATATTGGTTGAATCTTGGAATATTGATATTATAGTCTTAAAGCCTTTGCCATAAATTTGGCTTAGGTTATAATGCACATGTTAATACATATGTGGGATTTTCATTTTCTTTAATTATTTTTGTTGCTGGGATTTTGCAATATATATTACTTTTGAAATTAAATGCTTTCTGATGCGTTGATTTTCAGCCGGATGGATTGGATGATTTGGCCTGGGGAATTATGCATGAGCTGTCTAAGCTATGCTATCGAGTTTCAGAAGTTGATGTTACTCGTGCACGTAATCAGGTAGCCATCAGTTTTTTATATTGTCCTGTAGGTGTTAATGCATGCAGTTTCCACTTTTCAAAAGGAAATGCTATTTCAAAATTCTTGTTAAAAAAAAATCATATCGTTGTACTCATTCTTTTCTATTATTTTTAAATTCTTTTTTGATGGTTCAATAGAATTATAACCCAACAGAATGTGCTAATTTACACATGCAGTTGTCATTATGCCCAGTGCTGTTCATTCGCTATGAAACCTAAATCATTGTGTCAGTTCTGATGGTAGTGGTATATTCTATTTCCAGTTGTGGTTTCAAAAATATTCTAACCAGGATTTGTTTTTCCCTTCCCACTCTTTGCATTTAAACTGGAAAATTCCATTTCTTTGTCTAATTACAGTTGTTTTGGTTGTGATTTTGACTTGGGAAGTAGAAAACTGTGGTGCATTAAGTAATGGGGTAAAGATTTTAGTCAAGTCATGAAATGCATTAGCACTGTATGATCAAATGCTTTGGCATTTGTTTAACCCTGGTTTTTATTTCTATCATAGTTTTTTTTTATTATTTTTCAATCAAGTGAATTCAATCTAGTGGCAACACATTAAACTTGCGTCTAAGTATGAAAGCATGTTGTTATGGACCATATTCCTAATTTTCTTCAATTTTGAAAGTGACTGCTGTTTTGTAAATCTGTCATGATAATTATATCTCCACTGCTATTAGTTTTTATGTTAACATTATTTGTGCAATTTGGATCATTGATTCTCATGTATCCTGGTTATCTAGTTGGCTTTTCATTAGATGGTTACTTATGTTCAATGTTGCTGCAGTTGAAATCATCCTTGCTACTTCATCTGGATGGAACAACTCCTATAGCTGAAGATATTGGCCGCCAGGTATGGCAGATTTTCCATTGCAGAGCATCTTTTCTATGTGTTGTGATGAATAGATATGTGCTGCTTTTCTTGAATCTGCTAAAAAAATATGAAGGTGTAGTCCTACAGTGGATTTATAAGTTGAGCAAGCCAAATTCTATTAGCGTTAGCAAACATGTTTAGTGGAGATAAATATTTGAAGGATTTGTGTAGAGTGATTGGTGAATGGGTAATGAATGTCACTGCTTCGTGCTGGATTGAGACTAACTGATGATTTTTCTGAACTTAGGAATGGTTAGTGATGTTAACATCATCAAGTACATTTATTTTTGGCTTCACAATGCCCGAGTACATTTTAACACATTTCAATTTCTCAACTTTTTGACTACAAATGATTCTTGTGGTTTTGCCAAACGTTACTTTATGGCACTTATTGTCAAAGTATCCGATTTGTTGAATTGCTGAATTTGTGGTTCCGTATCTGTGTATTTATTTTGTGATCTGGTGAAAATTCCAGTTGCTTACATATGGTCGAAGAATCCCATTTGCTGAATTGTTTGCTAGGATTGATACTGTTGATGCAAGCACAGTGAAGCGAGTGGCAAACCGCTTCATTCATGATAAGGTAAGAACATCAGACTGCCAAATGTAAAAATGCTGCTTCAGTTCAATAGTCATTTTATTTGTTGTATATTAAATGTTCAATTTTTCAGGATGTTGCCATTGCTGCCATGGGTCCAATCCAAGGTTTGCCCGACTACAACTGGTTCAGGCGCAGGACCTACATGAACCGCTACTAGGATGCCATTTTCTTTTTTTGGGTTTATTGTTGCTTCAATTGCATTATTATTGGGCGCAAACATCTGCTTGTGTGTTTACACAACCGATCCCATCTTTGACAAGGCGTCAGAGCTTACATTTTGTTTATTTTAGAGGTTCCTTTTTCCTGTAATCTCATCATCATTTGAGTAATAAGAATTTGCTGTAATCTTCAAGGAATAGCGTTTTTAAGCTGAGCACTGACCACCAGGTATAAATTTGTCAATATTTTGAGCTGTTTTTGATCTATTTGGACTTTTTAAAAATGGAAATGCATCAGGAATATACGGAAATGCTATGCAGACTGCCAGTTTTTGTGAACAAGTGAATCTGGTGCTTTTTGTTGTCAAATTTATATATATTTTCTTTTGAAGGTGATTTGATTTGCTTCCAAGGGAATCGGTTTCTTAGCGTTGAAAACAACTTCGGTACTGATAGTTATATGCTCACTAGTTGAGCTGTCTTGGTCCTTGGAGGCTAGATAAAAAAAGTTTTAACATCCGTAGAAGAAAATGAGAGTAAATGTAAATTTCAGAATATAGTTTTTTGAAGTTCTTGGTATAATATTGTGCATAAGGCACATAGGCTGGTTCACATGGACTTGTACACCGGAAACTGATTTGTTGAACTGGTTTCTTTTTCTGAAAGAATACTCGGGCAAACTGGTATGATCACTCTTAAAAGTCGAAAAATTTCTGGGAATGGACCTGCTGGTGGTGTTATGATGCTTCTCTGATAGTGAGAAATTGAAACCTGTCTTCGTTGTTGGGTCAACTTTGCTCAGAAAAAGAATGAAAAACAAATGTTGGTTCAGCTACCATATCGTCTTGTCCTGTTTCTGTGATTTTTGGATATCCATTTGTATATTTACTTCTTCAATTCTATTTGGCAAAGCCTCAGGTAATGAATGTTACCATGGTCTAAAAATAATCTCCACCCACTCCCACCAACCCCTCAGTCACTCATTCCCCATTACTCTCTCTTCTTCTTCTCTCTCTGAATTAGTCCTCAATAACAGAGTTTCTTCAAGGAAGACAGAAAAAGAAAGAAACTTCATCAATAATGGCTTCAACAACAGTCCCCTGCCCCAAGATAGCATTGTCAATTGGTGCTGTTGGATCCAATTCTCAGTCTTCTCATCAGAAGCAGAGGATCTCTTTTCCTCGCTCTTCCAATGACACCTTATCTTCTCTCTCTTTTGGATCCACTGTCTCTACCTTTGAGGTCTGTTTTCCTTCTGGGTATTCTTGTTTTTGTGTGTTTGAATGTAAATATGTGGTCTTTTTGATGTTTGGATGTGACCCTTTTTGAATTTATTCAAGTTGTTATGAAATATTTGAAATGAATGAACGAGCTTTTTTCTTTGTTTAATTAGCTTATTCTACCATTGTTGGATGCTTATATTTGCCATTGTATATGTGTTTCATGTGAATGGATGTAGATAATAAGCCTTCAGGTTTTTTTAATTATTACTTTGAATGTTCAAATTATTCGTTTAGCCAATTCTTAGTTGATTATAGACGAGTTCCGTTTGGTCGTTATAAGGGGTTTAAAACAGTGTGATGTTTATATTCTAGGAGCCTCCTTTTGAAGTCATTGCTTGGGATGTTGTTATGGTTGCTTGGTGTAATAAAAAGCAGTTAATTGCTGATTCTGTGCTGCTTATGGGAACTGCCACCTCCAGGGTCCCATTAGCAATGATCATTTTTCATGCTTTCTTGCGGCATTAATCAAGGAAGTTATGTTTGCTTTGATTCTGAAAGGCATTCTTCCAATTATGGATAGAAATCTAGAACGTTATTTCCAATTATCGATGGATTGTGTCAAATGAAAATATGAAATTTTTTCCTTTTCTTTTTCTTGTTCCATAATGTTATATTGTTCTCTTATACAGATTCCTGAGAGGAAGCAATCTGCTGGCGTGAAGATACGGGCACAGTTGAATGAGGTAAGTTTTTGTCATGAAGGTTAATATTATGCCTTCCTCAACATGCTATTGTTTCCATCTAACTAAATTTTACTTTTTAAATCAAAGGTCGCTGCTGACAAATCTTCAAATTCAGAACCAGTGGTCAACAGCAGCTTAAAGGGAAAGGATGAGTCTGATGAAAGCAGCATTCCAGATGCATCAGCTATTTCAGCATTCATGGCACAAGTGTCTGATCTTGTTAAGTAAGTTAAATAAACTTACATTATAGTGAACGTACACAAGTATCTGCTTTGCTAG
>CAODLS012835914.1:0-15238 GCA_948243855.1 Flueggea neowawraea
ATCCCTAAAGACTAAGGCAAGTGTACCTATCGTCTATAGCAAGTGGACCATTGAGTACCGAGTGTTGTATCTCACAGAGACTACGATTATTAGCTACTTACTCTTCCTATATTATCTAGCCGATAAAATAAATGATTTCAAATATATAAACTAAATAAACTAAACTCAAATTAAATGATAAAATGAACGATGAGAATATGGTACCTAGACGCTGAATCCCCCTAGACTGAATTAAGTAACAAGGACTCGTTATTCAAACAATCATTCAGGCAATTGGACCGTGGAAATTCCTAAGGTATATTAACCTCTCTCTCGAGTTAGCTAACGCCTAAAAACTAGGTTGATTAATCGGAATATCTTCCTAATTAAAACCCCTAACGTTGCTTTAACATTCTGCTCTATGAATTTCTCTATTAGGTTTGACCCTAATCCGGAGGATTTATGTTGACCTATCTCTAGGTTTGCATGCAATTCCTCTCAATTATGAAGGCTCTATGATACACAGAATCTCTCGATTGCACATGTACGATCTACTGTACGTGACATATACACACGTACGTGACTGTTGACACACGTACATTGATCATCCTCATGTCAAATTCTGCCTTTTTGTTCATCATCAAAACTTAGAGAAATCTCAATGTTGACCACCCTTGGTCCAACAACATGAGGTAAGCTTGACCTGTTGTTTGATACAATAGTAGTCTGCATGATATGCATGGTTTTGCGTGAAAGTATTTTGTAGGAAATGTTTGTTCTTTTGAGGTTCAATAATTGGATGCTTTGAAAGTATGTTGTCTGCTGAGGGTCCAAACGTTTTCAAAAATGTTTTCGAAATTATATAAGTATGTATATACATGTGTATATTACTAGTATAAGTATATCTGCAAGCGGTATTTCAAAATATTTTCAAAATATTTTTTGTGGGGCTCAAAGCCGCTCTGGAGTGTCGTTTTCTCACTAGGGTTCTTATCCCCTTTCTTTTTTGTTTATTTTCTTTATTCTTATTTTCAGATAATTTTGGTTGATTGCGATCTATTGGCATTCAACACTCGGTGAAGCATTGTGATGTTGCAGTCAGTGCCCTTTCGTTCTAGCCCAGTTATTTATTTTGTTAGTTGCTCCACACTGAGATACTTGTGGGTATTTGGTTATGTAAAAAAATTTGGTATTTAAATATAATTTCTTATTTAGAAATATTTTTATCAATATGGAATTAATTTTTTTTAAAGAAATTTGGAGCTCTACTTTATTATTTGTATTAAATGGTTTTGAAATTTGTTTGCTATAAATAGATATAAGTTTTGTTCTTCGAGGTTTGTGTGAGACGGGCTTGGCTTTCTTAGATGGTTCATCTCGTATGCCGATAATGGTTCGAAAACGGGTCGTGACAACTTTTGTCAAAACAACAAAAAAATCATCAAAATTATCTCAAACCCGAACTAGACCCTAACCCAAAAAAACAAATACATCACTTCCTCCTAAATCGAGCTTAATCTATGTTCTTTTGGGCCTATTCCAACAGAAATCGACAGATTTGAGCCTAGCATGCAATTTCAACCAAAAAAGAGATATTGCAATTTAAAGGATGAAATGATGAAATAAGAGGAATGGAAGGTCGATATTACCTCAAAAGATGCCTATGAGTGATGGGTAGGCAATCTAGAAGTGATTTTGACGGGTTTGAGAGAGTTTAGAGTAAAAAGAGGGTGAAATAAAGTGGGTCGGGGTGGGGTAATTATAGATCAGCAACTCGTTACTGAGGCATGTTGTTCGCTAGTCGACTACAGATTCTGTTAGTCGACTACCAAGGCAGATTCTTCATAAATTGATCTCTTCCGCTTCTTCCATTCAATCCAATCAAACACCACCGAGATCACATGTCTTAATTCACGCCAAAACATCATCAAACATCTAATCATCATCCCAAACACTTAATCGCCATCATGAACATTCAAATATCAAATCATAAATCGAATAGATCGCTACAGAAAATCTAGTCAGAATGAGCAAGGTGTTACATACTTTCTCCCTTAAAAGAAATTCGTCCTCGAATTTCCATGTGAATCGGATTAGGTTAACCACAGATATACTCCAATAATAATATAACCCAATTACCTCAATTTAATCAAACTTCAATATGTCCACAACAGAAATTAAATCTAAATCTCCATAATCAGAACGTAATCATAGAACAATTATATATCTACCAGCATAGCTAAAATCATTGATTAAACCAATATCTCAATACTAGAAATCGATCCCAAGCCTCCAAATGAAGGTGTAACACGAAGCTTTAACATCTCTAATGAATCTCTAAAACTACTAACACTTCAGGGCGCTCAAACCCGAATGTGCAGACATGCAGAAGATGTGATAGAATATGCAGAATCAAACACAAAGATGCTGAGAAATGCAAATGCAGAGAATAATCTTACAGAGAACTGCAGATGCAAAAACAGAGGATACAAACTTATGCTTACCATGGTTACAAACATGCAAAATGATACTGATATTGCACATGCATAGACAGAGGGTACAAACTTACAAATCGACAAAATAAATTAAATGCGAGTATCTACACCACAACTAAGCAGAATTGTAATACCCTGTCGGTTTCTGATCGAATTTCCTGTAGTGTTCCGTTAAGATTTTGTTTTGATCTAGGTTGTTGGAGTGTTGTGTGAGTGATTGGTGGTTTTAGTGGGATTACTCGAGTTAGAGTTTGTGTAACTCGAGTAAGATGACCTACAAATAACTCAAGTTAGCTTTGGGATAACTCGAGTAATATGAGGTGCATGTTACTCGAGTAAGCCGTGTGTTAGGTCATGTTTTTGGGTAGCTCAACTCGAGTTACCAAGAGTTACTACTCAAGTTAGCCATGCCTAACTCGAGTAAGGCTTCCTCTAACTCGAGTTAGAGCTGAGGTCTATATATATGCCTCACCCAACTCCATTCGGCTTTCAGTCTCATTTTACACTTAAATCACTCTCATTCTGTCCAGGAGTCATTTCCATTGGTTCTCCTTTGTTCCAGATCATTCATTTAGGTAAGATTGAGCTTCCAAACTCTTCTTTACTTCCTTTTCATCGTTCTTGCAAGAATGTTCATATTAGGGTTTTGAACAATTGTTCATAGGTTATTATTGTTAGGTTTCATTTAAGCCTTTTTGGTTATTAATACAACCAAAAACACAAAGAAACCATCCAAAGAACATGCAAGTACAAAACAGAAATTTGGTGAGAAGATTTATACCTAAACTTGTGAAAAACCGAATCCTTTTACCACCAAAAGAGCCTAATCAAAAAGACAAGTTTTTGACCTCTTTATCCTTGTTAATGCCACTAAAAGGACTGCCCAAAAAACTACTCCTCTCTACCAAATCACACACACAACAACCTAGTGTGCTTTCAGTGATTGATCAGGTTCATTATGAACCCTTTTTACTAGATTGATCAGGTTCATTATACAAGAAATTTGATTGGCTTTCAGTGATTTCCACTACAGGATGAGTCATAATCTGATCTAGTTGTGCTTGAACAATACTTTTTTTGTTGATACTTCCTCTTTGAATAAACCAGAAGCTCTTATTTTTCTCCTTAGGAGTGGATAGTAGTGTTTCTCACCCTGTCATAGGAGCATGCTCACCTTGCATAAGCTTTCCCTCTGTTTCTATGATTTCAGGTTCAGTGGTTTTAGTTTCAGGAATGACAGAGGGTAACGGATTAAAAATAATATCCCAAAAAATTTTGTCGTCTGCTCTACCACTATTACTACTACTCTCTACTGAAGGAAATATTTTTGGATTTCTAAGAAGGTGACATCCATTGAAACAACAATTTTTCTAATAGTGGGATTATAACACTTATAACCCTTTTTTCGTGGGGCGTAGCCAATGAACACATACTTCTCTACTTTAGGATCAAGTTTGGATGAGCCTTTGAAATGAACAAATGCAGTACAACCAAAAGCTTTGAGAGGAAGACTTGAGTGTAATCTAGAATCAGGAAAACATTTTTGAAACAGATTGAGAGGTGTTTCATAGTTTAAAACTCTACTAGGCATTTTGTTAATAAGATATGTAGCAGTTAAAACATTTTCTCCCCACAGATACTTAGGAATATTCATATAAAACATAAGGGCACAAGCAACTTCCAACAAATGTTTATTTTTCATTTCAGCAATTCCATTTTGCTGAGGAGTATTAACATATGTAGTTTGATGCACAATACCTTTTTCCCTTAAAAAAAACTCCCAAAAGTTTCATTTATATACTCTGTACTATTGTCTGAGTGTAAAATACTGATTTTTGTTTGAAATTGAGTTTCAACCATTTTGTAAAAGTGCTGAAACAATTGACATACTTCATATTTTTCACTCATTAAGTACACCCAACACAATCTAGTATGGTCATCAATAAAAGATGCAAACCATTTTTTTCCAGAAGTAGTTTTAATCCTAGAAGGACCCCAAGCATCGCTATGACTCAAAGAAAATGGTTTTGAAGGCATATAAGATTCAAAGGAAAACTTCTTTTATGAATTTTTACCAAAATGCAATGTTCACACACAAAACATGAACTGTCAATGTTTTTGAATAATTGGGGCAACAGTTTTTGAAGACAAATAAAACTGGGATGACCTAATCTGTTATGCCAAAGGAGGATTTGATCCTTAACTGAAGGAGAACTGACACTACTGAGGCCAAAAGCTTTTTTTGTTCTCAGATTCTTTATCAACAAAATAATATAGTCCATCTCTTAGTTTATCACTGCCAATCATCTTCCCCGTAGTCTGTTCTTGAAAGATACAATGCGATTCGAAAAAAGGGACAGAAGAATTAGCTTTTTGAGCAAGTTTGCTCACACACAAGATATTACTTGCAAGTTTAGGCACGTGAAGGACAAATTTTAGGCAAATAGTAGAAGACAGAAAAATAGAACCTTTACCAACTATAGGTGAGAATGAGCCATCTGCGACATGAACTTTCTCATGACCAAAATAAGGTTTATAGGTGTGAAACAAATAAGGAAGACTGGTCATGTGATCAAAAGCTCCAGAATCTATGATCCAAGGAGTAGAATTACTAGGACAAAAACAAGAAAATACATTAGGATTACTACCTGATTGAGCAACAAATCCATTAGGGGTACTAGATGATTCAGACTTAGGCTTCAGTAATTTCTGAACATAATTGATTTGCTCCTGACTAAATCATCTACGCTCTACCTCATATAGTTTCCAGCAAGAGTCACATGTATGATGAGTTTTATTGCAGTAGGCACACCACACTGTAGCCTTATGGGCCAATGCAGAATTTTCAATAGAAGTTACTAAATCTTTCTTCAACCTTATGGTAGTGATTTGAATAGATTTAGAAGAAACAATAACTTCAGGTGAAGCAAACATGGCTGAAATAGATATTGATGGCTAGGGTTTTCAGAGGTCGAGGGAGGGCTTGACTGCTAGGGTTTACGCTGTCCCGGACAACTCTGATACCATCTAGAGAATTAGGGAATATATGTGTATATTATTCTCTATATTTCTACAATACATAGTTACATATATATATTGTAGTGGTACATCTAGACTAGGGAAGAAAAACTATACAGGAAATAAGTTAGCTAATTTCTAGGACTAATTGTACAGGAAATGATCTTCTGTTGACTTTCCTAATATATATATATAGATTCCAACAGCTTCAATAATCATTTGAACGAGGGACTTGACTATTAATGGCATTTTTATTAATTGCACAGGCCAATTTACTGATGATTTTGGTAGTGCAATAGATGAATTCACAATGAAGCATTTATATGGATCTACTGTACCATCAAGGTAATTTGTCACTAAGGATGTTTTCTTTTCTACTTCAGTATATATTTTTTAGTGTCTTGTGAAGTTCTCATGGTGGATTGCTATATCTTTTGCTAATCAGGGCTGAACAAACGTTCGAGTATGCTCCTCCTGAAGCATTCCTTAATGCTAGTTGGCATCAGGGAGCAACACGCATTAATTTAAAGTATGTTTTCTATTCTCAGATTTTCTTTGATATTTAAATATTATTCATTCATACAGCTGAATGCTTTGTTATTCTGGATCGATCTTGTTACATTTTTTTTCCTCCTATGCAGGTATGACATGTGGAGCGTCGGTATTGTGATCTTAGAGTTGATATTAGGATCACCAAATGTTTTCCAGATAAGTTCTCGGACAAGAGCTCTTCTAGATCCACATATTGAAGGCTGGAATGAAGAGTTAAAGGAGCTCGTGTACAAGTGAGTGTTCTTCCCTGTGCTCTATACCCTCAACTAGTTTGGTCTGTGATGCTAAATAATGCATCTTCTACTTGGATGCCCTTTTTACGTGCTCATTGCTGTCAGTGGCCTAAAAGGTTGTTCGCAGTTAAGCTTTGGCTATATTACTTTTGACTATTTGGATTTTAGCAGAAACATGTAACATATATGCGTGGTTTCTATTCCCTAATTCCTGGAAGAATGGAGTTTTCCTTTATACCGATGCCTTTTGCAAGTTTCAAAAAGAGCATCTCTATTATCTGATCTCTCTCTCTCTCTCTCTCTCTCTCTTTCTCTCTCTCACACACACGCACACATATTGTATTACAGAGAGAATATGTCAGGTGCCTCTTTTTATGCTTCTGTTGGCCTTTTATTGTTTGGATAGCTAAACACTGAATACTGTATTTGTTTTGGAAGACTTAGGTCCTTGATGGAATTATGTATTCTTGTTACGGGGAGTTCCTCAAAGCATAACACAAGGGACCAAGTAAGTTTGATATATTCTGGATTACTTTGCTTTTAGTTTTCTACATTGTATAATGCGTTGATTAGGATCTTGAATTATTTCTTATATTCTACACAATGATGTGGTAGATGTGCACAGAACCAATTATATAATGCCTTGGATGTCTTGTTGATTGATTGTTTGTTGGACACTTGAAATAAATAAGCTAGTAACTGTTAATAGCTACTGGATGTTTATTAGAGTTATTAAAAACATTATGTGCTGGGATTGGCAAGTCTCTGTTAGGCATATTTTTAGAGAAGGAAATCAACTTGCTGACAAAATGTCCAAACTTGGAAGGTATTGTCAAATGGGGGTACATGTGATTACTGTCCCTCCTAGGGAGATCATTAGTTTACTATGTAGGGATGCTGTTGGAACTTATTATGAGCGTATTTTGTAATCTCATTATGCTCTGTAATTTCTGTGGGTATTAATAAAGCTTTTCTGCATTTTATCAAAAAAAAAAAGCTAACTTTTAACCCAAATAGCAGCAAGAAAAGGTCGAACAATAATGACTATGTGATTAGGTTTAATAGGTTTGATTGACCTAAAGAAGGAGAAACATATATTATTCTAATAAAGTTACTAATGTAATTAGATTCAAAGAAAAACAAATGAGAATAGCCAATATATGTGTTTTACAATCTAAACTAGGAACTCAGTTCATAATTGCATTCTGGTCGTTCGCCAATTTTATCTGAATGTTGGACATAGTCAGGGGCGGACCTAGGGGGTCCGTCATGGTCCCGTGACCCCGCTCGACTCTATCGTCTCTTTAAATATGATACATATATATGATTTATTTATAGTTTATTCATGATTTTTTAAAGGTATATCATATGTATTTACAATATAATATGAGAAATTGACACACTATATATAATATATGACCTCTACTAATTATAAAATACCACTTTATTTGCCGTCGGGTCCCGCTTGAATGATGTTCTGCATCCGTCACTGGACATAGTCTTAATAAATACTCTCTGTCAAGTTCTTGTTGAATCTCGGAAAACCTTAATTTACTCAACATTACTTTTTGAATTCAATTATAGAAGTACATCTAACTGTTTCGCCTTATAGCTTTGTTTTATTATGTTGATGGTGATGTTTTGCCTATACTACAATATCTTATCTTATATGATCTAGGCTGGAGTTTCTCCTGCTTCATTGAAATGCTCAGAAGAGTTCTTTTCCCAGCAGATAAAGAGTAGAGATCCTCTGAAATTAGGGTTGGACATTGTTTATTCTTGATTTAACTACAGTTTAATGTGAGCCTTTTGTATCCTCTCTCCTACTGCTGTATTGTTATCTTAATATAATGATTTCTTAATGTAGGTTTCCAAATATTTGGGCTTTACGGTTGGTGCGCCAATTGTTAGTTTGGAATCCTGTAAGCTTATGAATGATGCTCGTTTAATACTTAGCTATATCATAGAGCTGGATTTTCTTACAATGGCAAATTTAATTGTCATTTACTTGTTTGTGTTTTGTACTTGTCCTTTTTTTTTGGCGTTTTCCTTTTCTCAACCACAAATGAATATTTGAGAATTAATTTGTAAGAGAATAGACATGCAGGCTATGGACAATACAACGTCAAACTAAGAATCACATTTATCTTTTTTATTCTATTTGACATGTGGAACATAACTTTTAACTTGCCTGATTGGCGAGAATGTACGTTATCGGTTGCATGTGAGCTTCTTAAAATTACTTTAATCTCGCTGCAGTATTCTTCGTTTAGATACACCATTTAGTATGTACGAGTAGGCCTCACATAGTTGGAATCTTATTTATGTCACTGTTTCATGTTAATCCTCAGTTGGATATTTGACATTTAAATGTAATTTTGTCGTAAATACTTGTCATTTCAGGAGGATCGATTGGGGGTTGATGATGCTTTGGAGCATCCTTATTTCCATCCTCCTCCTAAAACATGAACATATAGGAAAGATGGTATCATTAGGCATCAGGAAGTCTCTGGATGACTAAATACACAAGAATGTACAGCCTCAATCTCTCCTTGACATTTAGCTGCAGTTTTCATACCTTCATCTTGGAGTTTCAGGCTAATTTTTACGACTGTGCACGGAAACTGGAATGATGAGAAAGAGGAAGCTATGAGTTACCTTTTGACTTTCAGAATTTTGACCAAAATAAACATAGAAAATGTCTAATTTACTTGTCGAAAGCATGTTGCTGCAGATACAGTTTGCTGTCAGTGTCAAGCAGGATGCTTAACAAAGAACTGACTAATTCAACAGCCAATCTATTGTGCTGATGTATATATGTTTCTTACAGGTAAATACCACCTACATTTAGCAGTTAGCATTCCTTTGTCCTAAATTACTATTGACACAGATGCACAGAGCGACTTTATCTTTATTAACAGATCGAATATGATACTTGGAATGCCTTTGCAAATACCTTGAATTTTGAAGGTATTTGTGCTTTTTATCATATGAATGTGTATGGTATTTTCATAGAACTATGAGCTGTTAGTTTCTTACTTCATTAACTTGTTTTGGATGAACGTGAACTTTGCCAATAGAAGAGATTGATGTAATCGCATACGAAGAACGCCCGGACACATCTCCAAAATTTTGTATACTTTTAACTTGAGGAGGGCCATAAGAGATGTTTGCTATGGAAGAGATAACTTTGTAAGAGCTATGTTTACATGTGTACAAGGGTTCATGTAATTGGAATTCAATTAAGGAAAAAACATTCTAGAAATATCTGCTCTCTCTCACTCTCTCTCTCTTTTAGAAATATGAAGTTCAGATCTTCTTAAATTGTGAGATCTAATGCTCTTGGAGGTTTAATTAGAAGAGTTGTTTGAATTTGAGATGGTCATATTCAATGCTAAAGTGAAACTTCAATTACAAAACATATACTAAACATGAAGAATTTGTATTTGGAAAATGAGTTCCTCGAAAACACGCAAGTGATCTTTCAAGAGTGAAAATGAATTGCTTCTCATAGTCATGTACATGCGGATCTGTAGCAACCAATAGACTAGCACCGAGTTAAAAAAATTCCTATTAGCATTTTAACTTGCAAAATTTCATTACCGACGCATTGTATGACAAATTCATAAATCGGGAGGTAAGTCTTGAACTTATAAATGTGGTCGTTGTACATCCTAATAGGTTGAGCTTTTGAGAGATGGTAATGGACTCATACCAAATTGCTATCATCTCCGACTAGATCTGACTTCGATGAAACAGTGCCTTTGAATCACCAACATTGGCAACTAAAATTTTGGGGATATAAAGGTGAAAGAAGATTTAGACCACCTTCAGCTATTAGACCACAAAGGGCCTTTTGAAAGAAAAGAAGTGCCTTTGAATCACCAACATTGGCAACTAAAATTTTTCCATGAAACAGAAGGGCTACAACTGCAGTAGAGCCTGATGAAACGTCATTTTTAATTGCCTAAGAATAAATAGATAAATAACACTCTTTGTTGAATACAGTTGAATAATGGCACAAAGTTGTAAGTTCAACAAATCACTTGCCCGAAAAAATTTCAGATCAATGTCAGGGATTTTCCTGCATAATGCTTTTTTCAGAATTTCCAGCTGAAGTGATCTGCTCTTGCGCAACGGAAAGTCTCCCTTGTATTCAAGCAAAGTCTTTTGTGTCTGGAATACAGTGCAGGTAAAAGTAATCTGACAAAAGTTTTGAAGCCATTTCACTAGCTTCTTTACCGCCATGTCCATCAAATATCACTACTATACTGATAGTGTCTTCCTTTTCTGTAGAAAAGATCACAATTTCTTAAATTTCGGCCAGAACTCATATTAAGTATCCTAAACGTAAGAATGTTTAAATTTCAGATATCTAGCAGAAACGAACAATCATGGATGGCAATCTAACTCAACAATGCAGCCCTATTTCTATATCTGGATCTGAAATACGAAACTCAGACATTATGGTGAAAGTAAAGTTTCAGAAACCAACAAAACAAGCAAAACATATTACCAAACAGTGGCACTTTCATATCAAGATTACAAGTAATGCGGTCTTCTTGGTATTCACTGCATCCCTGACGCGTGGCAAACTGGCAGTTCGGGGATTTATTTTTTGGATATCCAACAGAAAGAACCCACTCCGGGCACTCTAAAGAGTCATAAACGGCAGGAGCACCACCATTCTCATACTCCATCATACAAGATACCGATAAGCCATATGAAGAAGAAATGGCAAGTGGAATCAATCCAAACATACGATATGCAATCTTGGTTTTCGTCATTGCCAAACGATTAACATAAACTTAACTCCCTGCACAATAGCATAAGCAAAATATTACATGCATCAATCATAAAAAAGAAACAAAATCAGGAAAGTAAAGGACTTCAAATTGACAATTGATGGGTAATCAGAAATTAAAGAACTATTCTATATTGAAACTCTCAGGCTCCAAGGAATCAATTTCAAAATCTTGATTACATGTTCTATGAATCAAGACAATCAAACTGAATTCACCGTCCCATTACTGAGAGAGAACATAACATAACATAAATACTGAAAACTAGATTATCAGTAATGAACAGTCAGAGTATATCAAAACTCAATTCAAATGTGGCACAAGACAGGAAAAAAAGAACTGATTAAAGAGTATAAATCAATAATCTTCTTTTTAACACAGACCCAAGAAAATTAAGAGAAAACGAAACCCTTGATCGCTTTTCTTTGTTTTACTTTTTTATTGGTTAACAAAAAGTAAGCTCGACGCAGTCACAAAGACAGCAATAGAGAAAATTAGAATGGCTTCGATTCTGTTACCTGATGATAATAATGGGGAAGAGTCCGGTTCTGCTTGGAGTTGAAACCCGCCATCAACAGCACTATATATACGTTTGGTGATTGATTCAAACTGCCAATAAGAGCTCGCAATGTAATATGAAGTTCAATATGATTAGATTATTGATGCAGTTATTTTTTGGCTTGACACACCCCGGACCCTTTGTGCAATTTATGTTTGTGCACTCAGGCTCCTAAACAAAATAAATGTACATTTTATTTTTACCCCTAGAATAATACTACCTTCGTCCCATAAAGTTTGGGCATAATGTTTTTCTCACATAAATTAACAACGTTAGTTAGAGTTATTAATTTTATTAATTTTTTTTTAAAATATCCTTATAACTATCCAATAAATAATTAATGATACAATTTATTATATATTTAAATAAATATAATATAATAAAATGTGACATAATTATTAGCATTGAAAATGAACAAATCTATATAATGGAATAAATATATGGAACGGAGGGAATATTTGTTTTCCACTTCATAAACCCTTCTTCAACCCTATTATTAATTAACTTTACTGCTAAATTGTGCTGAAGATTGTTCAGAAACAAAAAGCGCTGAAAATAGGATTTGACTATCATGCTTTTACATTAACATATTTTATTTACTTTTAACTGTATAAATTGCGTTAAAATTAATCTAACGGTTATAAAAGTATCAACACATTAAAAGATATATGTGCAATATAATAATTTTTTAATGTATTGACAATTTCATAATCGTCAGATCAATTTAAATTTAATCCTAACCGTTAAAAGGATGTAAAGTATAAATATACAAAAACACTATAATTGATCCCCTGAAAACATGACAAAGTCATACAGAAAAACAACTTAGGCACTGTTTGGCAGTCTAGAATTGGCATGAAATTGAGGAATTGAACCCAACCGATTCCAATAATCTTGTTTAACTAACATAAAAAATTTGCAATTTCAATTCTCAAAGACAATTCCTTAGAATTATAATAACTCTTCCTCTAATTCTTAACCCAATAACAAAAAATTCTCAATTCCAACTCTGTCTTCCTCTCTCTCCCCCCACCATCTACAAAAATATTTAATTATTTAATACTAAATTCATATTAAATAATTAAATATTTATTCTATATTAAATAATTCTTTTAAATAATTAATTGTAAGTTTTGATTATATTCTAATTCTGATTCAATTTTAATTTTATATGTTATCAAAACATTAGAATTATAATTTTGATTCAATTGTAATTTCAATAGAATTAGAATTGCAATTTCAATTCCAATTCCAAACGAATCCTTAAGACTCATCAAACCCGTCAACAATACAACAGATAAACATACATCCCAAATCAGGAAAATAAAAAATCCACTTAAATTGTTCATATTTGTGATATAACCATCATAATATGTAACAACACCAACATAATAACTTATATTCCAAATAAGATTTATATAAACATCTAGAAATCCTCATCGCCTTTCCCAATATTGTTAGTACATTTTAAACCCCTGGAATATTATCTTTTTGGCTTGCCACATCCCGAACCATTTGTGCAATTTATGTTTGTGCACTCACTCCTGAACAAAATAAATGTACATTTTAAACCCCTAGAATAATTTTTTCTCCACTTCTTAAACCCTTATTTAGCTTTATTATTAATTTACTTTACTACTAATTTTTTTCCATGAAAAGTTGGAGAGTAGGGATTCAGTGGTGCACCATGGCATCTGTCACGACCCATTTCTGAACAATGACTGGTGTACAAGGTAGACTGTCTATGATATCCCGACCCATCTCGCACAAGCCTTGGAGATACAGACTTTCTACCCAACTTAACCGATTAAACAACCATTAAACCATTTATAAAGTATAAAACAATTTATATCGAAATCATATGTATATATATAATAAGTTATAAAAAACGAAATCATATATCAGTCACGTAAGAAAATATAACAGAAACTAAGTATAAATCCAAAAGACAAAATATGAAACCAGTAACCCAACAACATTCCGGTATAGAGCTCTAATAAAAAACAAAAGAAGCCCGAACAAAAAATGCACTCACTATAAAAAAGAACGCCTAACTAGGATCAAGATGTCGGACGGTTGCCGAATGCCAAAAAATGAACGTGAGAAACAAGATAAAGAGAAATAGACATGAGACAGAAGAAAAGGGAGTAAGAATCCCTAGTGAGAAAACGACACTCCAGAGCGGACCAGACCTCACAAAACTATTTTAAAAACATTTCAAAAATATCGCATGCAAATGTATATACGTATACACGGTAATACCGCATAATAATTCAAAAATCCGTTTTGAAATAGTACGCACCCAAAGCAAACAACATGCATAAACATACATAATAATTATACTATATATCGTTTATCGGAAATAGATATGGGACCTAAAATAGATAGATAAATATAATATGAGTGGACTCTGCCATTATATTAAAACTGAGTACATGTGTCTGGCCAGACACACGGCTACCATAAACCCTAGTAACTGGGTTTTGGCTGCGTATTGGTATACCTACGTAGCACATGTGCCCCACATCGAAGTATATATATATATATATATCAAAAACTGATGCAAAGCATAAATCGTTTTACAGAAAAATATTTATATACCTTATATAAATATTTAATATCTGAAATTGAGTTAATTTGTGGAAGAAAATATTTCTATACCTTATATAAATATTATTTATCAGAAATGAAAACCAAATATTAAACCAAATAGATACAGATACAAACATAAAAAGGTCAAATCCATCATAACAACTCAAAATATCCCAAAATCGACCAAAAACGAGATGATTCAAACCCATTTATGAACATCTTTAATTCATATGATTCCAAGCTTAATCTAAGTGTTTCTAGACTCCAAATGACACGATCTCACAACCCTTAACAACCATTCCAACAAAAACATTTCGAAATCAAACCTATGAACAATTATTCAAAACCCTAATATGAACAATCTTGCATAAATTAGGAAAAGAGAGGTGTATTAGTGTAATCTTACCTCAATAGATGTCTAGTAATGATGGAGAACAACCGGAGATGATCTCAGGGCGAAATAGGAGTGATTTGAGTGAGAAGAGAGAGTGTGAGGCCGAATGAGTCAGATGGGGCTATATATAGACCTTCGCCTAAAACGAAATCGCTTCATCAAAATGGCACGATTAACTCGAGTTACAATACCCCCAACTTGAGTTAAATTTTCCAAGATCATGGCTAACTCGAGTTATCAAAATTCTTACTCGAGTAAAAGCACGCAGGTACCCCGATGCGATTCTAGAGACACAGATAACTTGAGTTACACAATAGCTTACTCGAGTCATCCACCCCCTAAATAACTCGAGTTACAACATCCACTAACTCGAGTTATCCACTCACCTCAAAACCAAGGATTGATCGGAGTAGATCGAAAAGCTACAGTGATTCCTATCAAAATCCGACGGGGTATTACATACTCCCCATCAAAAGAAATTTGTCCTCGAATTTCCAGATAACCCGAATCATGCTAAGATCAAACCTATGTCTCCAAATCAAAATCAACTCAAAATATAAAGTCACAGTCTCTAACGCAATCCAAAACCTCGAAGTCTAATAGATATACCACTA
>CAODLS012836479.1:0-10177 GCA_948243855.1 Flueggea neowawraea
TCAAACCAAACGACATCACTAGGAATTCGTAGTGATCATATATAGTCTGGAACATTGTCTTAGGAATGTCCTCACATCTAATCCTCAATTGATGATATCCCAACCTTAAGTTGATCTTAGAAAACCATTGTGCACCCTGCAACTGGTCGAACATATCATCTATCCTCGGAAGTGGATATCAGTTCTTCACCGTTACCTTATTCAACTGTCAGTAGTCGATACACATGTGAAGACTCTCATCCTTCTTCTTTACAAACAAGACCGGTGCACCCCAAGGTGAACACTCAGTCGAACAAACCCCTTGTCCAACAACTCTCTCAACTGAGTCTCTAACTCCTTCAACTCGACTGGCACCATTCGATACAGTGAAATCGATATCGGATCAGTACCAGGCTGCACCTTTATGGCAAACTCAATCTCCCGATCAGGTGGAAGTCCTGGTAGCTCCTCAGGAAATATCTCAGAGAAGTCTCATATCACAGATACGTCTCCAAACCTCAACTCTGATCCCTCTAACTTAGTTAGAATGAAAGCCAAATACACCTCACATCCTCGGCGAATCATCTTTTTGGCTCCGACTGCTGACATGTATCCCCTTACAACATTGTCCCACTTACCCTGATAACAGAACTTAATTTGACCAGGCGGTCAAAAACATACTCTCTTAGCAAAACAATCTAAGGTCGCATACTAGTTGGAAAGCCAATCCATGCCCACTATGATGTCAAAATCTCCCACGTCTAGCAAAATGAGATCAGCCTTCAACTCATGCCCATCTATGGCAATCACACAACCTTGGACCCCAGATTTAGTCAACAACTTGCTACCCAGAGGTGATGAAACCTCTAATAGCCTATCCAACTGATGCAATACTAACCCGACCCGTCCAACAAACGGTGAGGTGATGAATGAATGCGACGCTCCAGTATCAAATAAGACATATGCAGGAGTGCAAGATATAGAAAGCGTACCAGTAACTGCGACATTGGAGGTCTGAGCCTCCTGACGAGTGAGATGGTATACCAGAGCCTGCCCCCTGAAGCACTGCTCTGGGCTGCCCGACCTCTACCACTGCCCTGACCACCCTAACTCTGGCTCTTGGAGCCCCTACAAGCTCATCTACCTGTATAGGTACTCGCTGTCCCTGAGCCTCCTGTAATAGACTGTCCTGCTTGAGCATCGATACCCCATTTTACCAGAAACTCTACTACCTTGTGACCTAATTGTCTGCAATGGAAACAGCTGCCTGTAGCTGTATGACATACTCCCATGTGCCTCTTCTTGCATATCACACAAGACAGAATCGTACTCTCAGAGCTCTGCCCCTACTCTGCCCAACTGGTTGTACCACGATATGGCTTTGAGTACCCTGAAATCTTTGCCCTATAAATGAATGTCGACGTCCTTGCTCTGATTAAGACCTCTGATCACGGCCCTGCTGGCCTCCAGATACACCCTCTGTCTTGACCGTCTTAGGCTCTCTCGGATGTCTCTAATCCATATACTTCATCCCTTTGGTAGACTCAGCCATCTGTCTAACAACGGTCAATCCCAAAGTCGCCATTACCCTACTGATCGTGGGTCATAACACATCCAGAAATTTCCTAGCCACCGCCTCCTCTCCCTGACTCTGGTGAGGCAGGTACCTACTCAAGTCCTTGAACGTCTCCTCAAATTCTGTCACCGACATACTAGGCCACTGACAAAAATCAGTGAACTCATTTGACTTCTTATCTCGAATGCTCTGGGAAAGGATAGAAGAAGTGAGCTCCTCTTTAAATCTGGCCCAACTAAAACCCTCTCGAGCCTCAAGGCTCCTCCACCATCTGGTTGCTCAGCCAATCAGGAGAAATACCCCGAGTCTGACCCTACTAGCATCATCAGTAATGCCTTGAGCCTCAAAACAATGCTCTACCTACAGAAAGAAATCATATGGATCCTCCCCCATCACACCAGAGAATCTAGGAGGTTGTAGCTTCATGAACCTATCCAATATATCATTCTCCTTTGCCCGTGGTGCTACCACAAGAGCATCAACTACGACCTCCTCTGGCTACGGCGGCTGAGCTGGTGGCACTACTAGCATAACTGGCTGACCAACTGCTGGGTGACCCGACTGAGCTCTCTCTATCCGCTCAAGAACTCTGGTCATACGCTCAAACATCTCCATCTGAGCGGTAATAAGCTGCTGGAGCTGAAGCTGCTACTAAGGCACTAGTGCTGCGACCTCTGGTGCACTATGTGAATCACGTAGATCCATAGCAGAATAAGCAACAAGCGCAACAGGAACTCGTCTAGGTCTACCTCAACCTCTACACCTACCATGTACCATATCTACAAATACAAATAGACATAACACATATGCAAATGTCAGCATGCCACATGATTGCCACAATACCAGACATATATCAGAAGGGTATACAGAAGCAATTGGACTAACTCGATCAAAGATACCTATGCTCCACACCGATACCAACTACACCAATACCCTATATTTACGAAACCTTGGCTCTGATACCACCTTTGCCATGACCCATAGTTGGGCCGGTGATCGGCGTACGGGGAAGACCATCTTGGAAGCTCGATCCATCCCGCACAAGCCTCTTTGATTAGATATACTACCCAACTTATCCAAATATTTATTTAAAATATTTATAAAAACATTTATAAATGAAATAAGAACTATATATATAAATATTTACCAATAAATATACATATACATATAATGTGTATCAAAATATTAATATAGTTATAAAATCATCAAAATTATCCCAAAATACAACAGTGTAGCCCAATATCCCAACAGTAGTCGAATGTGGAGCTCTATGACATAGCAAAGTAGATTCCCGAACAAGGGCACTCACAATAGTGAAGAAGCGTCTCACTAGGTCGAGGTACATGTCAGATGTTGTGCGTCCAAAAGATGTCACCTGCGAACAAAAGTATAACATGGACAACAGAAGAAAAAAGGGTAAGATTCCCTAGTGAGGAAACATCACGTCAGACCGCCTTATAGTGCCTCACAAAGACTGGTTTGAAATCCTTTTTCAAAATACCGCACACATATATAGATAACATATAGTATACACACTATATACATAATACTTTTGCCGAAATCATTTAACCAAAACGTTTGCATTCATATCATACAACATGCATTCAGACAATATATACGTATATTTAAGGATTCATAGTACGGGACCAGTATCAATATCAATATAGTAGTGTGAACTCCGGCACCTGAATGCTCAATAAATGTGTGTATCTAGTCGGATACACAGTTATCCCATTATCCCAATAACTAGGGTCTTGACAAAGCATTGGTATACCAAAGGCTACAAACCCTGTAGCCGGGTGTCCCCATAGTTTGTGTGATACATACATAGTATTTCACATACAATCATGCATTATCTTTTCCTTTATTCCATTATTTACAAAATGCTCTTGTATATATATACCCATATATACTTTATTTTTTTTAATATCAAAACGTTGGTTAATAAAATCATATACCCAGATTATTAATTAACCCAATTAAAAATCATCAATTTATGTCATAGCCAGACATATCAAAAATAGCATACTTAATTTTGAAGACACAGCCTATGTGTTTGAAGCTACTATTTCACTCACCTGGTATCCAAAGCCGTGGATCCAGTCAAATATCGTTCGCGGGTGGCTGCTCCTGCTGGCAGGCACACTGAGCTGTACATATACAGACATAGCAAATATCAATATGTGGTACTGTGGCGGTACCGATGCATGTATGTGAATGCAAATGCTGACTAACTCTCGATGGTATCGAGTGCTTATGCGAAAATACCCAAACTCTCATTTCAATCTATACCTAATCGACCAAACACTCATATTGGCTGCAATCAGCCTCTCAAGTAAGGATCTAGCCTTAGATCCTACAAACAACTTCAAAATTATCAAGAATCCAAATCATCAAATTCGGACTTCTTGACCCACTCGACACAAATCGTCAAATATTGACACGCAACGTCAGATCTATGTATTTCTAACACCTATCTATCATAATACATCAGATACAACTTTGGATCTGATGAGAAATCTACCAAAATCCAGAACCCTAGCTCGGATCAAACCCATTTCGTTCAACACAAAATCCTTGGAAACCGAAGCTAGAATCCCATGGTTACAACCTTAACCAAGCTTAATCTACCTATATTTAACTTCCTTTACAACATAAAAGGAATATCTGAACAAAACCCCAAAATCCATTCAAAACCCTAGATAAACAAAGATGAGGTGACATGACAGAAAGAAGAGATCAAAGAACGATTCTTACCTTCAGAATCGCAATGGAAGTACTGAGGAGTGATTGCAAGTGCAGAGGAGTAGTTGAGAGAGTGATTTCAGAGGTTGAGATGAGTTATGACAGAAGAGTCATAGGTGGGTGTATTTATAGAACCTCAGAACTGAAACGTGGTATTTCATTTAATGCATTCGGAAAAGGCCCATCTACATGCTTTGAACCTTCCTCTATGCACGTTGACCGAGTACTACGTGCATAGACGAAGCTCCTGTGTGCGTAGATGGCATATCTGACAACCTTTCCCTCACTGATCCACGGTCAACGTGCACACCACCTAGCGCTATGCACGTAGATGACCATGCTCACCACGGTTCTAAGTCCAAATCATGTCCAACGTGCGCGAACGTCTCCAACGCACACAGACATGCCCAGGCACATTCACGGTCTGGATCAGACATCCATCTACGCACGTAGTACAATCACCTACGCACGTAGACGACCCATTGACCTCAGGTGTACAATGCTCCTCAACGCACACAGATGACCTGTTATGTACTTTGCACACACAAACCACCTCCAAACATTCTTGATCGAAGTTTAACACCTCGAAACCCCGAATTCCCCTTAAGTCTTGACGGAATACCATCAAATTCCTGTCAAAACAAACGGGATATTACAAATAGGTTGTGTCCTCCAAATTTCGTATATATTTTTGTTGTGTTGAACTCAGTATGAAATTTGGAATAATTAAAGGATTGGAATTCCTAAAATTTGGTATACGTGAAAACCTCTATTGTGGAAACTCGGTTTTCTCTAAAAGTGTTTTTGGTTTCTGAAATAAATATTATGCTTATATTTATTGTGTTTTCTGAAAGGAACATTTTGGATTTTAAGAATATATTCCGGAGTGAATATTTTGTCTGAGATGAATATTATTTTTGAACACTAAATATTTTTGCAATAAATATCTCGTCTGAAAGTTTGATATCATTTTTGGAAAAAATATGTGTTTGTTCCGTATGCTACCTATTTGAGTATTTTGACTATAAATATATTTTGTAATTTTGTGGTGAAAACATTTTGTTTTGGGACACCTAGCTACAAGAGATTGTAGCCTTGATACACTGGAGTGGTATCATTTCCCTGTGTGACTATACTTGTGCCTTTAGTGGCATATACTCGCCTTTGTGGCTATACCATGGTGCCTAAATGGTTATTGCCGAGTTCGGTTAACTAGGTGAACATGATCTTTGGTCTTCATCTGAAAATGTTTTGAACTATACTCCGAAATATTTTGGAACTATTTCTAAAAATACTTCGGTATTCAAGTCTGAAAATACATTTGGAATTTATCTATGAAAATCTTTTGGGTATTTAACTTTGAAAAAAAATTTAAAATTTATCTTTGAAATATTTTGAGTATTTATCTTTGACAAATAACTGAGTACCTTTCTCTGAAATATTTTCAAAAGTGAATGTGAATTTCGAAAAATATTTGAAAGGAAAACACTTGGCCTATTTTGGATTTTGGGAAAATTTAATATTTTATTTAAGTTCTCTATTAAATAATTCTTGATAACTGAATGTTGTCTGCTCTATATGCAATGGATTGCAAATTGGATTTTGAACTAAATTATCTATATATACGAGTGTGTGTGTGCATATATATATATATATATATATATACGTGCATGTGGTAGTTTTTGAAAATGATTTCAAAACCCTTTTGAGGAGTTTGTGCCGCTCTGTTGTGTTATTCGCCCACTAGGGAATCTTACCCCTTTTATTTTTCTTGTCTTTGTTCTACTTCACTTTTCAGGTGATATTGATAGCAATCGTTTGGTTCTTTCGTGCTTAGTGAGTGCCCTAATGCTCGGGCCAAATTTCTGTTATGTTAGTTGCTCCACACCGAGTAGTGGGTTATGGTTTCGTATCCATTAAATAATGTATAATAGTTGTACTTAAATTACTTATTTAGTATTTTGATATTATAATTATATTTTAATTATATTCGAGAATATTATTTTTGAAAAACGTATCTTTGTTAAACTGTTTTAATATGGTAAATAAGCCGACTAATAACATGAATCTGGGTAGTTTATGTTCTTCGATGCTTGTACGAGATGGGTCGGACTTTCTTAGATGGTTCGCCTTGTACGTCAATTACGGCCTGATTTTGGGTTGTGACATCGTCAATCATACTCAGTTTTCCGGCCTGCACTTAACACGTTGGACAACACCAGATGGTGCTTATTTAAAGACTGATACTGAGAAACAATTCATTTGGACAAACAAAAGTCTGAGTTTCATTTTTTGTTAATGAAGGAACGTGTCTAAAAACTTAGCTCTGGTCTATACAAGGTGTTACATAACCAAATGATGTCAAGGGAATTTGTGTTCAAGAAGCTCTCTCTTGGATAAAAGGAAGCAAATGACTCGCATCCAAGTGGAGACAGATTGTTAAAAGATCACTTCTGACTTTTTATTCTAACTAGGTTTTTACGTAGGTGTGTTACACGTGATATATATTTTTATTAAATTATTGAATTATTATTTTAAATATTATTTTGTTTTAATTGTGATAAATACATAGACTTCATATAAAAATTTCATACAATTACAGTATACATAAAATAAAAATTTTGATCTGCATCAACCTAATCAGGTATTAAATAAAAACTCCATGTAAGAAAGTCTTAGTTATTTTTTTTGTTATAATGACTAAAACATTGTCATATTCTTTCTTTGATTTACTTTTTGATGTATATATATATATATAATTTACCTATATCAACTCTCTTTAAATTAGTAGTAAGAGAAATAAAGAGTGATTTATCAATCAACTACATAATTATTGTATTTAACACCTTTGCAAAGAGTAATAATAACATAAATAAAGAGTACAACTTAGTGAACATGTAAAACTAAATAGTGATTACTTTATTATCTTTTTTATATAATCTTTTTTCTTTTTATATGATTTAAAAATATATATTATTCTAAAAAATAAGTGTAAATTCAATAGAATTGTAATTTCATTTTACCTAATTTAATTGCACTAATGTCACAACCCATCATAGGCATGTGATCGGCGTACAAGGTAAGCCGTCTATAAGAGCCCGACCAATCTCGCAGGAGTCTCAAAGATCAAAACATACTACACAGCTAATCAGATTATTAAAACATTTCTTAAAACGCTTATTATTCAAAAACATAATAAAGAATATATGATGGGTTGCATTTTATGCACGTTTTACATTGCATTTTAGGCTTGTTTTGCACTATAAATTGTTGTTGTTCGTGTCTTTTTATGTTGTTATGCTACTTTGGTATTTTAGGTGGAATATTGGTGAAACATGAAGATTTGGAGCCGTTTAAGTACATTTCAGTCAAAAGTTGCATCTTTGTGTGGCCACGCCAAAGTTAACGCGCGTTCACCAAGTTTGACCACGTGCATTGGACCACATGCCACACTAATGGACCATGTTTGGATGTATTTTGAAGGGCCTTTAACTTAGTTTTGTTGTTGGATCAAAAAATTAGCTGAATTATTATATTTTAGCTATATTTGAGGGGAATTAGGTTTTCCTAATTAGGATATATATATATATATATATACTCTCCAAAACTCATGATTCATCAGCCTTTTTTATTACTGTAGAGGGGTAGCACGCCCCACAACTATATTCTTCCATATTTTGCATGTTTCTTCTTCGTTTGTGTCACGACCCATTCCCGGGACCATGACCGGTGTACGAGGTGAACTGTCCATAGGAGTTTGGCCCATCTCGCACAAGCCTCTATAGTACAGAACTTCTACTCAAATATCATATTTAAAGAAATATGAAAAACAAATAAAAGTATAATATTTTTTTATTAAAAATAAAACATATATAATATTAAGTGCAAAAATTATTTCAAATTAAAACATTTGAAATGTCAGAAACAATAACAGAGACATAAACACATCCCACATGAACCTGGTGTGGAGCATCTAACAAATCACACAAATGGGTCCGGTCAAAAGGGCACTGACCGCAACATCAGAATCCATCACTGAGCATCAAAAGCCAATGAACATAATCCACAAGCTTCACCTGCAAGATGATAATAACAGGGACAAAACAACAAATAAAAAGGGTCAAACCCTATGAGTGAGTGACAACACTCCAGATCGCCTCATATGTGTCTCACAAAGACTGGTTTGAAAACCATTTGAAAACTAACACATGCGGCATACGACAGGTATACATAAGTATACACTATATACATAGTATGATTTCCACGAAGATATTTCGAAATCGTTTGCAATCAAATCAAACAGCATGCACGAAATCCTTCTGAACTAAACCATAATCTTTCAAAAATCTTTTTCAAACTTTATTAAAGCTGCCATGCTTTCCAAAATCAAAGAAAAACCTTTCAAAAACCATTTTTCTAGAAAAATCAAAATTTTCAATTTAGTCCTCGCGATAAAAATTATTCCAAAAATACCCCAAATCCCGAGCCAAGCAAAACACGATGTTCCCGATGGTTTCAATCAACTTTAAACAGTCCATTGAACCTAAATCTAGCCTCGGTTTACACCCAGAACCTCAAAATCAATCCAAACCGAAAATCAAAATTTTGGACCAAAATGACCCATCAATGAAAAATCATCAATCTTCCATTTTTAAGCTAGATTCATGCACTTTCAACCTCAATCTATCATTATCTAACAAAAACCAACACAAATCCATCCAAAAATCACAGAAATCCGAACCCAAAATCAAATTTTTGGCCAAAAACCGAAACCCACACAAAACCCATCGGTTTAACCATGAAACCAAGCAAAAACAAGAGAGAGAAAGAGAAAATCACCTTATCTTGGTGTGGGAATGAAAGAGGAATGAAGAGAGAGAGAGCCCTGAAGAGAGAGGGACGAAATTCTAGTTTTCGTGAACAGTGATCGACGAAGAAAGAAGAGGAATGTCAGTTGGTTTGGTCGGTCGGGTCGACTGGGTTTTAAAAACCCAAACCCAAAACGACATGTCGTTTTGGTTTATTGCCCAACTCGCACACGTACGGACGACCAATCACGTACGCGGACGACAGAAGCTACTGTAACACAAACGACGCGTCGTTTCCTCCAAAACAGACGAACGACCTGTCGTCCCTGAATCAAAGGACGCGTAGTTTGGTCAATGTGTAAACGACTGGTAGTCCGGTCTATTATTTTCTAGATTTTTTTTTTCATTTTCCACCAATTTTCACTTATCCAAAACACTTCCAAATCACTCATAACCTTCATTAATCACCCAATTAACATCAAAAATATAAAATAACCTTATTTTGGTGTGAAAATGGAAGAAGAACGAAGAGAGAGAGAGAGAGAGAGTCCTGAAGAGAGACACGAAATTCTGGGTTTCGTGAACAGTGAAGTTTAAAGAAAGAAGATGAAGGTCGGTTGGTTTGGTCGGTCGGGTCAGCTGTGTTTTAAAAGAAGAGAAGGGGTAGCAGCAGCCAAACTAAACCTGCTGACCAGTCCAAAATGAACCAGTCGAACCGAATCAGCTAACCAACCCAGCAGTCAAAATCGAACCAATTCAAAAATCAAACTTAACTAAACCAATCCATAAAAAGAACCCAATCAACCCACTAATAAATTTTGCAGCCATCTTCAAAATCCAAACCATTTCACAAAAATAAACAAAACCAACTTAGTATGAATCAACCCAACCGGTTAAATCAGTAAACCAAACTGATAAACCAAACCAATGAATAACCCAACCGAAAGTCACCCCTCTTTTCTTTTTCAATTTTCAACAATTTTTCAATTATCCAAAACACTTCCAAATCACTCCTAACCTTCATTAATCACCCAATTAACATAAAAAACATAAAATTAACTCTTCAATC
>CAODLS012836684.1:0-10533 GCA_948243855.1 Flueggea neowawraea
GCAAAGTTTTGAACTCTGATAAAAGTCTTCGGTAAAAGAGTTTTGGATTTCTGAAGTACTGAGTACAACTTAAAAGGGTTTCATTTTAAAAGCTCCGATAAGATAAAACGGTTTTTGAAAGGCTTTGCTTTGGTTTTGAAAGCATGAAAACTTTAATAAGGTTTGAAAAGATTCTTTAAAGATTCTGGTTTAGTTCCAGAAGGATTTCATGCATGCTGTTTGCTTTGGTTGCAAATGATTTCGAAATGTTTTTATGGAAACTATACTGTGTATATAATGTATACGTGTGTATACCTGTCGTATGCCGCATGTGTTAGTTTTCAAATGGTTTTCAAACTAGTCTTTGTAAGGCAAGTATGAGGCGATCTGGAGTGTTGTCCCTCACTGACAGGGTTTGACCCTTTTTCTTTGTTTGTTTTGTCCCTGTTATTATCATCTTGCAGGTGACTCTGGGGAATTATGTTTCTTTCCTTTTGATGCTTAGTGAGAGATTCTGATTTTGCGGTCAGTGCCCTTTTGACCGGGCCCATTTGTATGATTTGTTAGATGCTCCACGCCGAGCTTTTGTGGGATGTGTTTATGTTTCTGACATTTCAAATGTTTTAATTTGAAATAATTTCCGCACTTAATATTGTATATGTTTTGCTTTTAATAAACAAATATTATACTTTTATTTGTTTTTCATATTTCTTTAAATATGATATTTGGGTAGAAGTTTTGTTCTATGGAGGCTTCGTACGCCGATCATGGTCTCAGAAATGGGTCGTGACAACCTAACTCACGCTTACCTTATACATGAGATCATAAGGAATCATATCTTATTCTATTGGATAAATGTTGACTTCGATTTTGATGATGATGATTACAAAACATCCATGAAAGATGTGCTAAGTTGCGAAATTGTTGATATCTTGATACAAATCACGTTATGACTATGCAAGTCATGTTGATCATAATAAAAATGGCATTAAGGCACGTTACAGCAGATACAAGGCGCATATATCATCCATTCCAAAAGTGCAAAGTATCAGATGATCATTAACGCACGTTACACAATGTTCAACGCACATTATTGGAGTTGTTGAATGATACAAGGCGCATTGTAGAGCAAAAGGTGGAACCTTTGAAGAAATGCTCAATGCACGTTACAAATTGTGCAACGCACGTTGATGAGGTCAGATGCAGACAAAGCCAAGATGCTCCTCTGGATTTGAAATTGAATATTTTCTGACACAATGACGTGGATTAAAGGTGTAATCTTCAAATCAAAGTAGACAATGCACGTTGAAGAGTGTGCAACTCACATTGAAGAATCACTGGGTGAAATGTGCATATTCTGAAAGGAAGAACAGCACACGTTGCACAATTCACAAGTCACGTTGAGTTATGATCAACGCACGTTGAAGGTGGTACAACACACATTGATGACAATCCATTCAAGGATGTGGCTAGTAGAGTTCTTGCAAGGCACGCTGAATTGCTATCAAGTCATATAGAACTCAATGGTACAAAGTACAATGCACGTAGAGGGAGATACAATGCACGTTGTACAAGGTGACGTCATTTGAAATAGAATGTTTCATTCTCTCACAACGGTTACTTCAAGGCTCAAATGACTATATCTTCAAGAGTGGCTATAAATAGACCTCCTTGGACATAAGAGAAAAAAAGAGATACCCTTCCCAATAATTGCTAATTATTTTATCTCTCACTTCGATCTTTCTAACCCATTTAAGCTATTTACTTGCTATCTTACTTTTGGGTTTGAGTGAGCTTTAATCTGCTATAACTTTGGCTTAAATTTGTAACAAGCAAGGTTGGTTGCCTGGGGTAGATAGGTTTCCTTGTTGTACCTTATAAAAACAAGAATGGTTGCTAGCGAGGCTTAGAAACACAAGAGTTCGATTTGGCTTGTTGATCCCGCAAAAACAAGTGGTTCGATTTCCTAGTTGATCTCACAAAACTAGAGGTAAGGTTTGCCAGTTGAGCCCGCAAAAACTAGTGGTTAAGGTTTCCTAGTTGATCTTGCAAAAATTAGAGGAATGTTTTCTTGTTGAGCCCGCAAAAACAAAGTGTAAAGGTTTTCTTGTTGATCCTGCAAAAACAAGGTGTAACGATTTTCCTCCACCCGCAAGTGAAGAAGAATCTTTAGTGGATTGAACTCTCTAGTTGAGCTAGAGGAATGGATGTAGATCAAGGAGGAACAAACTACTATAAATCGAATTTGCCATCTCTTCCCTTATTCGCTCTTATTTACTTGCTTTGCATTGCATTTAATTTACATTGTCATGTGTGGATTGGATATTTAGAGCTTCCGCATTTACTCTTTGATTTAAGTTTGAAAGAAAACTTTGTTATTTGTTTTAGTTTGCAAAAGATTTTCAACAAAATTTTTAACTTCCTAAAAAATTCAATTCACCCCCTCTTGGATTGTCATTCAATTCCCCCCATACTGGGACTTACAATTGGTATCAAAGCTTCTGCTCTTGATATATTTCTTTTTGGCTTAACATCCAAAGGGTTAAAGATCTCAAAATGGCATCCATTCATGACATTGTAAGGTATGAAGGTTTAGCTATTAATCGTGCTCATTTCTTTGATGGCAGTGATTACATCTATTCAAAAACAAGAATGAGAGTATTCTTACAATCAAAAAATGTGGAGATATGGGATGTTATTGAGGAAGGTACATTTGTGCCAACAAAGCATGTAGATGGAAGAAGTGTGAAGAAACTAAAAGATGAGTGGAATGACAATGACAAAAGGCTTACATCTTATAACCACAAAGCTATGCATATTCTCTATTGTTCTTTGAGAAAATATCAGTTCAACAAAGTTCAACAATGTGCAAATGCTCAAGAGATTTGGAAAACTTTGTAGGTTGCTTATGAAGGAACAAGCCAAGTCAAAGAAAACAAGGTTTCTCTTCTTGTGCATAAATACGAGTTGTTCAGATAGAGGAAGATGAATCCATCCAAGAAATGTTTGATCAATTTAATGACATCCTCAATGGCCTCAATGCTCTTGGCAAATCATATACAAACTCTTAGATTGTGAGAAAAATTTCAAAGGCTTTGCCAAAAAGTGGGCTTCCAAGAAAGATGCAATTTTAGAAGCCAAATATATGAATTCGTTGCCTTTGGAGGAGTTAGTTGGTTCTTTGCTCGCTCATGAAATGTGTATGAAAGAAGATGATGAAAGGGAAGGCAAGAAGAAGAAGAAGAAAGAGTTGGGCATTGCTTTCAAAGCTTCAAAATACCATGAAATAACTAGTGAGGATGATGAAGAGGTTGATTCTGATGATGTGGAATATCTTTCAAAGAAATTCTATAAATTTTTCAACAATAAAAGAGAAGCAAAGGAGGCAAGCAAGAAGAGAGCAAACCCATTTCCTATGAATGCAACAAATCGGGTCATGCTAGACCGAATTGCCCTCATTTGAAGAAGCATAGCAAAAGGAAGAAAAGAAGATTCTTTGATGATGATTCAAGCTCCAACAGTGATGATGAAATTGAAGGAGTGTGCTTGACTGCAATCAAGTCAAAAGAGAAAATAAAAAATGTGGTACCATTTCCTTAAACTCCTTTTTTATTATTATGCACATTGCATTACATGTTTTTAAATTGATATCTCTTGATGCATACACTGATTTTCTTTTTTCAAAGGGAGAGATATATATTTTTACTATTGTGCACGTTTTGAATCAAAAAGGGGGAGTTTTCTTTCCAAAATCATTTATTTCATAAAATTAATTTATTTAGGGGGAGTTAAAATTGTGCATTTGATTAAGTGTTTTATCATTTCACGTATTTTTTTACAATTGCTATCATTATTGCCTTAAACATTGTGCTTATTATTATGTTGGACTAACCAAGTGACAAGGACTGAAATCATTGATCAAATTATTTGTTATTGATGAATGGATGTTCAAATTCATGTATGTTTTGTCATCATAAAAAAGGAGGAGATTGTTGACTTCGGTTTGATGATAATGATTGTAAAACATCCATCAAAGATGTGCTAAGTTCCAAACTTGCTGATAACTTGATACAAAATGGCATTAAGGTATGTTACAGTCGATACAAGGAGCATAGATCATCCATTCCAGAAGTGCGAAGTATCAGATGATCATTAACACATGTTACACAATGTTCAATGACGTTATTGGAGTTGTTGAATGATACAAGGTGCGTTGTAGAGCAAAAGGTTCAACCTTTGAAGAAATGCTCAACGCACGTTACTAACTGTGCAACGCACGTTGACGAGGTCAGATGAGGACAAAGCCAAGACGTTCCTCGGGATTTGAAATTGAATATTCTCTAACACAATAACATAGATTAAAGGTGTGATCTTGAAATCAAAGTCAACAATGCACGTTAAATAGTGTGCAACACACGTTGAAGAATCACTGGGTGAAATGTGCATATTCTGAAGGAAGAACAATGCATGTTGCACAAACCACAAGTCACGTTGAGTTATGATCAATGTACATTTAAGGTGGTACAACGCACATTGAAGACAATCCATTCAAGGTCGTGGCTACTGTAGTTCTTACAAGGCACGTTAAATTGCTATCAAGTCACGCAGAACTCAATGGTACAAAGTATAATGCACATAGAGGGAGATACAATGCATGTTGTATAAGGTGACATCATTTAAAACAAAATGTTTCATTCTTTCACAATGGCTACTTTGAGGTCCCAACGGCTATATCTTCAAGAGTGGCTATAAATAGATGTCCCTGAACAGAAGAGATAAAAGAGATACCTTGCCAATACTTGCTAATCATTTTATCTCTCACTTCTACCTTTCTAACCCATTTGAGCTATTTACTTGCTATCTTACTATTGGGTTTGAGTGAGCTTTAATCTGCTATAAATTTGGGTTAATTTGTAACAAGCAAGGTTGGTTGCTTGGGATAGATAGGTTTCCTTGTTGTACCTTAGAAAAACAAGAGTGGTTGCTAGTGAGCCTTAGAAAACTAGAGTTTGGTTTGGCTTATTTATTTGTCATCTCTTCCCTTACTCTTTCTTATTTACTTGCTTTGCATTGCATTTGATATACATTGTTGTGTGTGGATTGGATCTTTAGAGCTTCCGCATTTACTCGTTGATTTAAGTTTGAAAGAAAACTTTGTTATTTGTTTTAGTTTGTAAAAGATTTTCAACAAAGTTTTTAACTTCCTAAAAAATTCAATTCACTCCCCTCTTGGATTGTCATTCAATTCCCCCCATACTGGGACTTACAATAAATTCCAATAAAGACAGAAAAATGTTTAAGTACAGAAGTCCTTAAAAAGTGAGAGACTAGACAAAATTTCAAAGAGGTCCTTAAACATGAACAACAATGACATTTTTCTCGTGAAATTTTAACTGCTAAAGGAACATTATATATGAGACGATGCACCTATGAGGGGATGTTGCTTAAACTCAAACAAATAAAAAGAGTCTATATTGTTCAATGTTCTTGATTGAATTTCGTCATTGGTTGACAGTTAATTCAACCTCAATGATCCTCACAATGAAGTTTTGACATGATTTTTATTGTCTTTGAACTAGATCAAAAAAAAGAACAAGATGAAGATGCAAGGAACAACATGAAAATGGGAGTTTAAGGAATTGTTGTGTGCAAGTTGACCTTGAACAAAATCTGAATCTTTCCTTGCATTAGATTCAGTCATGATAATATTTGTGTTCCAACAATAACAACATTTGTTAGACCATGTTTGTGTGAGGGCTACTACGGTTCTAAGGAGTGGTTTCTTAGTTAAGGCAAAGAACCTAACTATTGGAAAAACTAGTTTTCATCCATTGATACTTCATGTAGTCATAAGGTGTTATGTGAAGTTAATGCATGCAACTCAAACAAATTGACAAAATTGAGTACATCGATTAACTGAAGTATGAGTATCAGGAAACTATTTATGTTCAAGTTTTCTAATTACAAGCATTGCATAGAGGAAATACTAGAGAAGAAACTATTTTGAAAGGTACTTAGAGCTAAATTCTCGTTATTGTTGATCATCATTTGATGTTCAACATCAAAAGAATGAGAGGGCAAGGCTAGGGCCTACCACTTCATCACTTTTGTATATATGATTGTGGAAGGTATCATCATACCTATTTGATTCCTCTTAAGTAAGAATGGTCAAGTTAGTTCGTACTTTTACCAAGTTTAGATGAGAATTGACCAAAGCTTTGTGGATCAATTAAGGTTGTGAATGTCTACAAGATTAGTCCAAAGCTTTGTGTGATGAAAGGGAATTGAACATAAGTTGTTTATTCCAACATTCTGTGAAAAAATGGCAAAACAAAAAGTATGATGGCAAGAACCACAATGTTTAAAATTCATATTCCCTCTAAGTCTATTGCTTATACATCTCATGAGTTGAAGATTGGTTGATAGTATGACCTAAACCACTTGGAACCAAGAGATATACCTCTAATGTCCATGATATCTTAGTCAATAAAGACCAATAGGCTAAAAGTGTTAGATGTCAGGTTGTATTAAAAAAATATTTTTTTTGTGGGACGATAAAATGATGGCAAAGTAGCAAATATGAGAATTCACATTCCTAGATGTTGGAGTCTTTTCCACGCCTTAATGAAGTTGAGAGTAGAAAAGAAATAACACAAAGATTTATAGTGGTCCAGGCAACTGTGCCTATGTTCACTACCTAAGCTCTTCACTTAGGATTTTCTCAATGTCACCATTTGATGATTGATTACAGTTCAATCCAACAAAACTAATACAACAAGGCTGATTGTGACTCAAACCTTTAACGCCTAAACAAGTTTGATTACGGTTCACACCTCTAAAGCCATCACAATGTTGTTTCTTAGGCTCACAACAAACATTTCCCACTCTTAAAGTGAGTAAAAAAATACAAATAAATGAAGCTCTATTCTAGAGTTGTATGTGTGAACTTTCCTCTTGATCTTGTCCCTAGCTTGATCTTCAATGTTTTGGAGTGAGAAGAATGATGGAAAATTTGGATCCATGATAGCATATGATCGTCCAACTTTTCTCTAATTTTTCTTGATATATTTATAGCCTTTCATGCCCACAGGACTGTTGGAGTTGTTGAACTAGCCATTGGAGTGTAGTCATTGATGTTTGTGTTGTATGGGAGTGTTTTACGTATGTAACAAAACAACTTGCATATGTTAATCATGTGTTATATGCATAGTGCATTATGTTGCGTAAGTACACGTGGAATCCGACCGTTACTTCCAATCATTTCAAAATCTTCTTTAATGGTCGAAAGACCTTTGTTTTGTCGTCATTCATTACATAAGTAAATCTTCTTCTTACGTACCTAACAATACTCTTGCGTACATAACCTGATCTTTGTGTGCTTAACGCTTGGTCCAGTGCAATCCAGTAGCTTCCGTTGCAACTCCGAGCATCTTTACGTGCTTAACTTCAATCCTTGCGTGTGTAACATTGCTATTTTGAATTTTTCACATTTTTTTATCATCAAAACATAGAAGGATATTAATGTTAATCACCCATGATTCAACACTAGATAATAGATTTATTATTTGGGATAAAGTGGAAAAGATTTCACTTTCTTTAAGACTAAGGAACTAAGACCTTCAAGACCACTTCATTTGAGTGGGAGAATTATTGAGGAGGATGGGAAAAGAAGATAAGGAAGAAAGTTGGGTAATACAGATTACATCCTTGGGCTTATAAATCTTAAGAGATCTATTCAAATGATCTAAAAAGGATACATTAATAGAATCTTGGAGTGATTGAACATCTACCTGATATACCTCAAGCTTATGTAGATATTCCTGATCCTGACTTTAGTGGGAGCAAGATGGTTATTTTCTAGTGGGAGTATGGATTTTTATTCTACTGAGAGTTCCTATGTAGAGCTTGAACCCAATAAGAGCATTTAAAAAATGCATAGATCTAAAAGGGATAAAGTCTTACGATGACATTTTTCAATGAATGAAATAATCGTGATCCTTTTGGGAACCCTACAAGTCAAGGATGAACCTGTGAGTATATAAGATGTTCACTTATCCCAGTGAAAGTTATATGGATTAAAACAATGGATGTGTAAATGAAATTTGAGAGATTGAGCCATGATTGAGAACCCTGATTGAATGCACACCAATGTAGGTACAACAATTTCATTCTAGGTGGCCAACTCCACATCCTTCTTTTTTGATTGTGTGCATGATCTCTTGTTTGTGTGCACAAAGCTTTTTCAAACTTTGTGTGTGCTTTCCTCTTCTGACACTCTTAATATGATTGAAGACTTGATTTTTGCACATGATATGTCATTCAACTTCTGATGTGTCAATCAACCATTTTTGTCATACTTAAGATATGCTCCCTCTTGCATTTGACTTTGAACTGGTAGACTTGCCCTTAACTCTTCCTTACTTATGTGCTTAAGCATTTCAGTCATATTCAACTTACAAAAAATCTCGCATGAGTAACATATCCCCTTATGTAAGTAAGATACTTTTGCATTCAATCTTCAAACATTCTAGAGTCATCATGAATTGTTTCCCTTCTGTTTAGTTGCGTGCGTAGTCAACAATTGAGCGCACAAATAAAACATTTCATACGTAAATCCCATTATGTGCAACTTACCTTTGAGACAAGTCCCTAGTTTCCTTCTATCCATTTTCCATTATTGTCGTCAAATTGTCTTAAGTGTGCTAGTGAATCCTTTACGTGCACTAATATTCTCTTCCGTGTGTAAGTCCTGATGAGTGGGCAAGTTCCAGATGTGTGTTGCCTTTGTCCAATTCATTGTCTCTATGAGAAAATTGTCTTAAGTGCTTAACTTCACCATTTGCATGCTTAAACTATTCGTTAAGTACGTAAGCCTATCTTAATGTACGTAAGTCTTCTTCTTTCATTTGTGCCAATCATGAAAAACTTAGATTTTGAACCTTTCCGTCCAACAATGAGTACTAGTTTCACAAAGAAAAGTGAACTTGGAATGTTAGTCCATGCGAGATGTGATAGCAGATTCGTTAGTAAAGCTTGTTATATGGAATAAATTCCTTAAAACCCGCATGGAATATTAAATTTGTAATCCCTTAACACATGTTTTTGATAAAATCATCATGGACAATACACAAGTATACAAGAGAAAATGTTTTGAGTTTACATTTGATGTATCGTTAAGCATGAAAAGCATGTTGGACAGAGAAATAACTTACTTACACGGGTGTCTACCTTAGTTTTGTCTATTCGTTAGGCTAATGACTAAGATGAGACTGATTTTGAAGGTAGAGAGAGACTGATAGCACGCTCATAATCACAAAGGTAGTCTTGCATTTTACAATTGTGCATTCCTATGTTATATCAGTTATGATCTTATGCTAAGATGAGAAAAGATTATCATATTCTCTCTTAAAGTCAGAAAGATTCCTAGTGAGGTATGGACTGAGGTTAGATGGCACAATACATTGTAACTAAAGTTTTGTATGGTGTTTTACATATATAAACATGTGCTCCTCCAAAGGAGGGAAAGAACACCACAACACAAGATCATACCATGTGTGCTATGTACGACCATAGGGATGGGAAAGGTTATAGAACAAAAGATCTCACTTTTCGTAGTGTGAGTCCTTACCATTAACATGTAATTCTTGGTACTACCTACCCTTAGAACCCTTAACACATTCAAAATACATAGTTGAGTTTGGCAACTTTCGTGTACCATGAATGGTCATGATTGATTCGACTAAGCGTGTCATGCTGGGCAAGAGAACTTGGCTATGATGGGTTGTCTAATGTAAGAGGGAAAGTTCATTTCTATACGCATTTGCACTAGTCTCATAGTCTATAAACTCAATTGTCAAGTAGTATATCACATGATGTGTGAACTTTGAGTCAAGGTTTTGTGAGATCAATAAGTTCAGAAATAGCGATTGTGTGTGGTGTTATCAAAGGCTTACACCTAAAGACTAAGGCAAGTGTACCTATCGCTTATAGCAAGTGGACCCTTGAGTACCGAGTGTCGTATCCCACAGAGACTAAGAGTACTAGTAATCACCGTTTTTCTATTATCTAGCCTACTAATTAAATGGGTATGTAATTAAATGCGAAATAAAATAAAGACAAAGCAACACACTAAAAGGCAACACGAAGAGAATAAAACTAAACAGTCAAGATGAACGTGGCATCTAGATGATGAATCCCCTTAGAACTTACCTGTGTGACAACTGACTTCGTCACTAAATTACTTGTTCATGCAATAGGACCGTAAGAATTCCTAAAATACGTCAGCCTCTCCCTCGAGGCAACTAACATCTAACATCAAGTTGATTAATCGGAATCTCTTCCTAATTAAAACCCCCACGTCGCATTAACTATGATTTATGAATTCCCATATTAAGTTTGACCTTAATCCGAAGGATTTACGTCGACCTATCTCTAGGTTTGCGTGCAACTCCTCTCACCTATGAGTGATTCTAAACACATGACAAGTCTCTCGACTCCCATGCATTCAATCAATCATCGAATCAACACACCGGTAGAATCAATTCAATAATAACA